>JAQFZC010002865.1:0-21020 GCA_034695205.1 Dicyrtoma fusca
TGCTGTTGCTGCTGCTGTTGCTGCTGCTGTTGCTGCTGCTGTTGCTGCTGCTGCTGCTGTTGCTGCTGCTGCTGCAAGTCGATTTGTTGCTGCTGGGGCGGTGAGCTGTATTGCTGCGGAGGTACTGGGCTGCTTGGTTGCGGAGGGGGTGGAATGTTTTGAGGCTGAGATTCGGGAAGGATTTGTTGCTGCGGAGGTTGAAGGTTTTGCTGCTGAGTAATCTGACCGTTAACTTGGTTCGATTGGAATCCATTGAATCTAAGGGGCGGTGGAGGCCCTCCATACTGAATCGGAGGGGGGAGCATAAATCTGTGGGCTGTTGGAAACCGTAGTTGAAACTGTTGGTTCAAGGCATGCGGTAGCCTAAACTGTGGTCCTTGGGATATAGGTCTAACTTGTTGTTGCTGTTGTTGCAGTTGTTGCTGCTGTTGCAGTTGTTGCTGCTGCTGCAGTTGTTGCTCCTGTTGCTCTTGTTGTTGTTGTTGCTGCTGCTGTTGTTGTTGCTGTTGTTGTTGTTGCTGCTGTTGTTGTTGCTGTTGTTGCTCCTGTTGCTGTTGTTGCCGCTGTTGCTCTTGTTGTTGTAAGTTCTGTTGTTGTGGTGGTGGTGGTGGCCCATATTGCTGGACAATAGATGAAGACAGTTGTTGTCCGTTCTGCTGGTGTTGAATCTGCGCGAATGAGCCCTGTTGCTGCGGCTGACCATACTGTTGAGATGGTGGCGGCGGTGGAGGTGGCTGCATGAAGAGTTGCTGTGGGGGAAGTTCATATTGTTTCACGGAATTATCTTTTGACGGAGCTGGGGGACTTCCATACTGTGTAAATAGTTGACCCTGAGACCGGAATCGATTTGGAGCATTTTCTGGCCTGATTTTGCTGATGGTAAGTGTTCCGAGTGGTCTAGGAAGAATTGGAACTTTTATATTTTGAGGGAATTGTTGCTGAGGTGGGCCGGGGGGTTTATCCGGAGAAAACTGATTTTGCCTATAACCCTCTCCATTTCCGCGCACCTTCGTGTGCTCTTGATGGATGAGCTGCGCTTGTTGTACTCCCTGAATCTCAAAGCCAGTGAAAGGTTGCTGCTGCTGCTGGGTTCCAATGATAGTTCCTACCGTAAGAGCTTGAAGATTAGATGGTGATTTGTGTGACACAATAAAAGGGATTCCCCCTTGTTGTTGTCCATTGTATTGTTGTAGGGAGGATGGAACGGTTGGGGACACAGACTGGGGTGGAGGCACTGGGGGTTTCGTTGATGCGAACTGGGAAGGCATGGCAATTTGATGAATGGAATTTGGAGGAGGGCCATAATTTTGAACAGGTTGTAAAACCGTGGGTGGCTGCTGACGAGGTAATTGAGGAGGTAAGAATTGCACGGGCACGGATCTATTGTCTTGGATGGGTAAGGCTTCTGTTGAAGTGGGAAGGGGACTTTGCTTTTCGGGAGCGGGCGACACGGATGGAGTTCCGTAGAATTGTGCTGGTCGCGATGTTGGATGCCAAACAGTTCCGGGACGCACTGGTTGAAGGACTGAAGGCTGCTGCGAAGGTAGTGTTTGGGGGCCATATTGCTGTTGCAACTGGTTCTGTTGTGATGCTTGCTGACCTGGGAGCTGTAGGTGGAAATAAATTTCCGAAACCAAAAAAATAATATCATTTTGTTGGCATGAAGAATGATGACTATACAGTGAACTAAATCAGAGAGAACACAAGGTAGTTTAAGTATGCTTTAAAAGTACGTTCGCACTTAACCCTGGCCATACTTATTTTTCTGGGCAAGTACTGATATACCTATGCCAAAATACAAAAAATTATACAAAATCTTCAGCGGACGGATAAAAGAAGTGTTTTTCTCTTATCTTACGACTAATAATACAAGCTCTCTAGACGACTCAAGTAAAACTGCGTGAAAATTATATGAATCGTTGGCTCAAATACTAAGTAGTAGAAAGTGGCGGAGAAAGTATCCTCAAGCATTTTTTCTTTTTTCTTATATCTCTATTATAGAGGCATACACTTCAAAGATACGTCGTTTATGAGCAGACATTCAATCATGTAACATTGTACATTTTTCTTACGAAGACACCTCGTTAAAATTTTCCCATAGTACTCTTTTTCCATAGTTTACACGTAAGAGAATAATCTAAGGTTTGGCTGTACAGCATCGAAACAGTTTTGTAAAAATATAACACAAGAACTTTCTCGTCTACGAAACAAAACACTTATGTACCCGTGTATTGATTTATTACAAAACATAAATTAATTAACAGGCCATTACAGTCTCTTGAATAGTCTGACATCCTAGTCACTTCATCTTTTTGACCTTCAGCCTTTTGGCACGATGTTGCAAGAAACTAAGTGAGTCTTCTTATGCAAACTAAATTCTTTTTTCCTATGTTTTCTGTACTAGAACGTGCGGCAAGGATCATACTAATGTCTTAACGTGCTGATATTTACATAAAAGTAAAAAGGTAGACGTAGGAATAAAACTGTGTGTTCAAGTTATTCAAAACGAAAAGAATAAGTAAGGAACTGTTTCAACAAGCAATTTAAAGCTTTTTGTGTATACAATTTTCCCATTTGCTAAGGTATGTACGAAAATGCGTGGAAGTAAAAGTGAATGTTAGTTTACCGTTGACACAACATTTTGAGATTGGCTGGAGTCAAACTGAATTGCAAAAGGTCTGCGGTTTCCATCGCCCAGAGCATTGAGTACGATCGTCGGACCGGGAAGATCGAGAGAGGCTGACTGCTGAGTTCCTTGTTGCTGGCTCTGGCTTTGTGGTTGCGGCTCAGCAGATGAGCTCCCTGCAACGGCTACAGGAGTCCAAGGGAATTTCCCACAAGCTATACATAAACTCTTGGGAACATGAAGATTTTGATCTCCACCCAGGAGAGCATAGGCGGCTACTCTGGGGCTGTCGATGGGTCTTGACGCAATCCGAAATGTTGGCTGCTGCTCGGAAGCTTCCCCTCCTTGAACTACATGATCTCGATTCGTAGGCGGAGACGGAGGAGCTGGCGGTCGTCGAAAGAGTGGACTAAAGAAAAAGGTTTGCGATGTCTGAATGGAAAGGCACAGTAGTAACAGAACAATTGACAAGTTCCACTTGTAACCCACCTGAAATACATACAAAATAGTCATAACTAATTAAACTCCTGTAAAACCTAGCATCAACTTTCTACTCGACTATTGTTTATTTATCGTATACAAATGAAATTAGTCACACCCCCTTTTATCGTCAGCTATGATTGTACCGGAAATAAATTCCTCATAAGGCCACTGTCCCTTTTACATATGTACCTACAGTATTATTACGGATATACGTACATGGCGTGCTAGATGCTATGAAGTACCAGCGTATATGTAGATAGTGACTATGCATACCAAAGTACAAATATGATGATGAATGCTGAACACAAATATGCGTCAAGTAGTTGTCTTGCACTGATCAGCAGATATTAAATTTTTAATGGCCCATCTGCACAGCATAAAACTTGTGGAATAAAATTAAATTCTGTGGTGAGTTTTTGCGAGCATTTGGCGAGACACTAAAGGAAGCGTATTAGGAGGGCCTAGGCTTTGGTTTTAGAAAATCTAAGAGCCGTGCTTGGGCTGTACAGGGACGGATATGGTCAGCTGTCTCAAGCCATTATTTATTTTTACGACACTCTGCACTCACTGATATTGAAAGGAGTCCCTTCGAACGGATGACGTATGAATTGGACTGGCAGATTTCTATTGTCGCCAATTAACCTTCCAACCAATAGAAGGTAGTATGTACAGAAAATTAATGTCAGAGTGTCACTTCCAAAGTAAATCCTAGACCCTCCTAATGTATCATAGTCAATTGGAGTCTTTTGAATTGATGCTTCTCGATCATTTAGATAAATGATGAAAGTTAATTTACGCAAATCAAAGTGCAACATCTGTGAGCCTGAAACCGATTGAAAAGAGTCTGCATAGTTTGAACTGGAGTGACTACACGGGAATATCAATCACTCCCTAACAAAGCAGACGTACCTGCCTGCATTCTTTCATACATGGAAAGCGGATGCAAAGTAAAATTTGGAAATTATCGGATACATTCAAGCAGACTGTCCTTTGATCGCACGCGTACGTAATGCGCTGATTCTTTAGACAAAGCACAAAAGCACTTCTAGGATTTCTAATGTGAACGTCTATTTGTATTTCTCTGGTGAATAATTTTTGATTCCTTACAGAAATCAGGACATAAACGTCTGCACTCTTCCCTTTGTAAACGCACTGAAAGCGCCTCCCTTGCTACACCGATAGCATTCAGGATGGCCAGAACTCTTGTTCTACATCCCTACTCAGATGTTACACCTTTTAGTTAAGTGCACACCTATTAGAACCAAGTCCTACAACACACTCTTCCCAAGGGTATTCTAAAGCTACATGTTGTATGCACTTTAGGAAACATTCTTTGGTTCTGAAGATGTGGTTTCATTCAGGAGTGCGTCTCCTCATCTCTTGATTAAGTGTACACATACACAACTTTCTGTGTACATCTCAAGCCTCAAATTGTAAGGAAGAGAGTGACGACTCTTCCACGTGAAGATGCTCGTAAGTAGGTAGACAGACAGATATAACGGAATAGCTCTCAAGATTTCGTTTTCGAAATGTTTGCCTCGAATTGAAGATGTTTTCAGAAGCAATGCAATGGCGAGAAGAAAAAACCCAGCCCAATGAAATGCTTTTTATACTTAAACCCAAGGGAGATACATACCTACACAAATATGCTGCACTCCTTACCGTTAATAGGATGAAGGGAGTGGAGAGGGGGAAGCATTAATCATTACGTATTTGTACTTGTAGGTATATATGTATCCCTACGAATGGTTCCATTGATGCTAAGAAAAAGGAAAACGTTTCACACCGCCAGTAAATCTCAGATTACTAAGTCATATAATAATTTTGATTCGCTAATTAAAAACTGATTTATATGGGATGTGGTCGGAGAGGGAGGGAGGGAGGGAGAAAGTAGCTCACTCTATAATGCTACTAAAGACTAAAGACACTACAAGGAAGCGGAAAATACTGAGAACAAGAGAGTCCGTAATAATAATTATAGTAATGACGGTAAAGTTAAATAAGACGGTAATCAGAATAAGTGGTGGGTTCTCGAATTAATATCTCTGTCTTGATTTCGGCTCAGTTTAATGTTTCACTGTGGAGCCCAGCCACATCAGAGGCAGGTGTGCGTCCAATGACAGCCTCAAAATACACTCCTCCATGAACATACCTACGCATCCTAATGATTTAAGTAAATGCTGACCAACCTTTCGGCTGTATAGAACATGGCTCAGCATCCCTACAATTAAATCCTTGTCAAACTCATTCAAGCTACAGCTGACAGTTAGTTCCCAGTATAGATTTTTTTCCCCTTCTCTGCTTGGCAAACATCAAAGATGCACATATGCGTGTACTTTTAATGAACTTCTCTCCATTAAATATCTTGTTAGAAATTCTTCTCTTTAAAAGCTTGTCATTGTATTATTATTGTAGTTTTTTTTCAGGGATTGTGAGCAGCACAAAAAAGAAACAAGTACACACACAGAGTGCAAGTACATATGTACCTATGTAGGTATTTGGTTTGGGTTTGGAATCCACGGAGCCTTATTATTATGCACACGGCGAAGAAAAATCACTGCCGATCCTACACTATTATTTTTAACATCTTTGTGCCGCCGATCTATCTGGGAGCGGACAGAGCTGCACTGAGTACGGGAAGAACTGAAAACCGATGCACTCGGTGAAACTTCTGGGCACATTTTGTAGTCTGTATTGTGTGAGCATGTCGTGCAGACAAGGAAGCGTTGGAAGGAATGGGAAATCATTGACATATAAAAATAGATGTGCGTCTTCTGCCATTCCCTGCCGTATCACGTCCCCTGTAAATAAAAACCTTATCGTTTTTGTTCTATAACAATGACCTGCTGAACTTGAAACTTATATCTTGCTGCTCGACAGATCCAATCGAATATTTGAATTAACATTCATGTCTTTGTGTGCGTACAAGATTGACTTGGATTTTTTTTCCCATTAGGTGCATGTGCTAGTGTGAGATGTAGATGCGATGCGACAGGATTACTATCATTGTGTCTATGTATGTATCTCCTCGGTCTGCCTTCCACAAGAGATCACAGGAGGGGGTCTTTGTGCTCGACACAGTCTTCATTCTAAACATAAGTGTATTTCCATCGCCCTGTACAGTACCTGCATTAGCATTAATAAATAATAATCTCACTCAACCCTCCTCGAATCTCTACATATTATGTACGTATGAGCATTACAGGACTAGACGCTCGTTGCAAATTCCACTCGTATATGCTACTTGAATTGATGCAGCATCAGTTCACTGAACAGACGAGTGCAAGATTGCGTGCATTTGTATCGTACAGCCATAATCATATAGTTGAACAAGTTTTACAGCCACAGTACTACCAATAATAATAACAATAATAATAATGACGATAATATATAATAATAATAATGAAGAGAATGAGTCACCATGAATTACTTGGCGGACGCAATAAATCTGAGCGTTGAAATGTTTAGAGAAGCGGAAAAGAGCGTTGCAATGAAGAAATTATCATTTTTATCGATGAATATTTACTCTCATCCATCATCAGGACGACCACGATATTTACACATGCTTAATCTTGAAGCGACGAAAGCTCAAATTTGAACTAAAGTGAAGTTTATTATCACAGTATGCATCGTAAAAAATCATGATCATAGTGTTATATGATCGTTACAAGTTTTTTTTTTGGTGCTCAAGTGACAGGTTATCAGCAGGTTGATTTACTGATGTGCTCAGAATCTAATGGTAGCCTCCACATCTTCCACACTAAAGTAATTACATTACATTCCCTCCGTCCATGCTTTCAGAGACCTAAAGACTACAGGCTTCGGAGCACCCACCCGGTCCCATTTCCCATTCAACATTTTTTTTTATATCCTGGATATTCATTCAGACGTTTTTTTCCTACATCTTCCCTGGAGGTTTAATTCATAAAAGTATAAATTTGTCCTCGTTTACAAGAAAAGTTTCGGGGGGAAGATAGTTTATAGTATGCACATAGTCAGCAGAATAAAATTCGACGATGGTGAGAGTGAGTGACTGACGAGGGAAGTGCTCTAGCGGGTATTTTCATACAATGCGTTCATATTTTCTTTTGACAAGCTCTGAAAGACCTTGTCAAAAAAACGTTGGACTGGATAACAAACTCATTCCGATGGGCATCTTTGTTACCGCAGCCGTTTTTTTAAACGAAAAGTATAACACTGGTTGCGTAACTTTGTACGGGTGTATGTATACCCGTATTAGCATTTTGCTGTATGTCCTGTATTACTGCAAATAAGAGTTTCAATTTTTCTTTCTAACAAAAACAACTATTCTAGTGCAGCTTCAAAGTGTCACTTACCCACGCTTTTCTCCTTGATCTAGCCATTGAGAAGCATAAAGGATTTTCGGAGTGTGACGCACTCAAGTATGTAAATATGTTATAATCTTCTAATAATAATTAGTTTCTTGAAATTGACTGATCGAGCAAAGATGCTCATTGGAATCGGGGTTGTTTTTAGACAGACCCACGTGTTTTGACCCTCTTTCATAAAACAATATGCAAACTTTGAATGGAATAAACTGCAAGGGCGCGTCCCTCGTGAGTCAAGCCTCAAATCATTTCTACATTAATGCGACACTACTCACATTACATGGTTGACTTCACGGGGTTAAGTATATATGCATACTTCATTCCATATTTCAACTTGTCGAGATTTATATTAATTTAACTGAGAGATTTCGCCGTTCACCAGCTACCAGAAACCAGATCCAATTTAAAAATGTATTGCAATTATTACTATTGCCGATTTTTTGAAAATCAGTATCCTCTTAACATATGTTTCAACATTAGATGCCACTCTGCATGTGTACATATATACATACGTAGTAAATCCGGACTGGCAAATGTAAGTCAGGCTGGGGAACAAAAGTGCTCTGCGGAAATTCCTGTCATCGTAGTTTTCAGGGAAGGAAAAGGAATGGATTTTTGTAGGAAATCCTTCAGTTCTGAAAAGGGTTCTTCTGCTCTTTCTTTCTATGGTATTAGTTGATGTGCATTCATGAGTTGTGTCGCTTTCCTTCCTGACTTCCCCACAAAATTATTACAGCGTCTGATGTCTACAATGCAGTGAGAGGGGCACATGCAAGTACATACACACTTTAATTGGTTTGGGATTTGAGGCTTACAGAAGGGAAATTGCTGTCTAGGGTAGTGAAGGATGACATGTTTTGCTAAAAACCCTCATAATAATATCGTTATGACTTGTTTTGATAGCTCTTACTCTCTCACTCTCATAAGATATTTTCTTCTAATGCTGCAGCTGGGGTGGAGGACTAAGCAAGTATCTGTATAATAAGTATTTATTAAAAACCATTATTAAAAAAGCTTCGTATTTATAGTCAAGAGACTTAGATTTATCTTCAAGACGCTTGGGATTTCACTTTGGCTCTTCTGCCGAATTTTGGGAGGCAAGGGATAAATTCAATAAGCCGTGTTGCTGCATCATATTGTTAGAAATTACAAAAAAAAGAAGAAAACGTCGAGGAATTCCTGATATAAGTTTAGAGACAAACATGTCAGGGACTAGGATGGAAGAGATGCGAGGTGTTTGCCTCCAGTTCACTGACGTGACATGACATGGCATGAAATTCATTGCTCACTCACTCACTTGCTGCCCCGTACACCCTCAAATACAATACTACGCAAACTTTGACACTCGCTGCAACTAGAGTAGGTACTAGACAAATACACGTTGATGACCAAGTTTGGTATTCGCTCGGCATCTCGGTAGGAACCCATATCCATCTTTATTGTACAATCCCTTTTCCATGGTTGCCCCTGGACAAATTTCGAGTATGAATTTCTGGTTTTCCATCCTCGCTGGCATTTCTCATAACACTCCAGAGCCAGAGCCCTCACATATTTCCGAACAAATTCAGAATAATGGATGACAGAACGGAGTGATGAAGGGACCACCCGATGAGAATTCGAATAAAATATCTCTAACCTTTCCAAGAATTGGCAATTGAAACATTATTTCAGGTACACTGCCTGTTCATGAATTCACGGCACATTTCAATTTGAAGAGTCATGCCAAAACTCACTGCATGCGCGCTAACTCCTTGAATTATTATCTGAAGCTCCACTACTACTACCACGAAGGATTTAATTCGTGCAATTTGAGCGCCGCGAAAACCACCCATGTATAGGGACATCAAATATGTAGTCTTGTACTAAATCGTTATATCTACAGGCACATCCCATGCATCTTGCACTGAAATTACTGGGATTTTAACTACAAGTTTAAAGTTAATAGCGTTCACAGTTTATTACAAGTAGTAAAAATTAGAGCCTCTCTATTACTTTAATCTCCTTGCAAGCTAGCTATAAGTGCAAGCAGGCGCATACGTTACAAGTAGGGATGCGTGCAGTACTACATACTCTGTAGCAGTGCATTTCACTATTACGGCTAGCTATATATCTATTGTAGTTGTAGGTACATACTTATGATTTTAGCTACGCCGCCGTCGATACTTCATGCTAATCTAAAAGTACGTGTTCTACGTTGAGTTTGATGAGTTCCCTGAGAAACTTGATGGAGAGAGATATGTATCTGCATTTTTGAGTTAGCAAGTTATTTAAGTACGTTGACTACCTCTTAAAAATAAAAAAATATATCCTGATTTAGAATTAATTGAAATTTGTATTCCGTCACTGCAGCAGTGTTTGCATGCTTAATTTGGGTGTAGTCTCCCTCCAAGCAGCTAGTCATATAGAGATAATACTTTACCGCAACTCCCAACAAGCACTACAGATCAGATAGAAGGGAGGCTCGAGAGCGGCTGAAAGAGAGATGTCATTTGTTGAGCACAGTAAGACCGTCTCTGTGCAGCATGAGTCGTTCTTGGAGCTCCTTGCTCAGTCCTCAAGTGTGTGTCAACAGGCCATATGAATAGTAAATAAAGTTTCATCCCTACTCAACATATGCTCGTGGTGGAGATGCTGACCTGAAAATTGGTTTTTAAGCTCCTCTGCTCGTGATTACTGATGAAGAAAAACTCTTAAATGCAAATCTTCCCGTCGTCCATCCCCATCAGTGTGATGCTAACGTGGAACGATTCCAAGCTATAAATTCCTCTTGCCTCGCTGTATCACTGGCACATACTGGTATGTACGTCCAGCTACCTACGTACAAGGAGTTATTACCTCTTGTCCATCGTCCGATTGACGTGTTTAGAGTGCATTTAGAGCTCCGTACTTTGTCAATGGAGTTGAAAATAAGAACACAACAGAAACCTGAGTCTCAAGTACTTTACTAAAAGTGCGTTAATTTAGTGCTCGTCGTATGCCATATGTGTTCTTTACTGTGCTGTACTGTACGGTGCACTCTGTGTCAGAATTGTGTGAAGACGAAAACGTCAAAAATAACGAGGCCCCATCCATGCACCTGCCTCTCCCGTCCATTAGCATTCATACAAAGGTAAGAGGGGAGTCAGTCACATTAAATGTGTATGGCGTGTATAAACAAGGACATTATTTCACCAAACTTTATTTACACATACTCAGCTGAAAGAAGGTTAGTTTGACTTGAAATCGACACTCGGTCTTAAATGATATTCACATTATGACTATTCATGAGCAGAAAAATGTGAAGACCAAGACCATTTCAAGGCACCTACATTTTTTAAGAGACTCATCAAGCTAATTGAGTCCGTGAGTCCTTTCTTGGTCTCCCTACCAGAACCCATCAGCGACGACGTCTCGGACCCATGAGCTTCGGCCATACAAATAGAAATAGATGCACCTCCATATCAATACGAGTACTGCACTATATACCCACACACAACATGTCATCTTTCACAAGCTACAAAGTGGCATGGATTCCAATGCCTTCGTTCACAGACAGCTAGCGAATTCCCGTGGAAATATTTTACCCATGCAGATAGATATACAGCCCTCTCAGACAGACGGACAGCCAGACAGCGTCTCTCACTCTCGGTTCCCTGAGCAAAATTCCATATGACGCTCATCATGTCTGTATGGTGCATCTGTGACTACTGTAGCTACCTATACATGTGGAGTGTGGAGTAACGAGCTTTGAATTTGTATCAAGACAGGGGAGAGAGAGACAGAGAGAGAGAGAGATCTTTACAAAGAACTTATTGGTTGCCGCCATGTGAAGACAAGACAAGACAAGACAGAGAAGGAAGAGTTGTGTTTGATATTAACGGGAAATGCATCACTGCCACAAATAGAGATTCTACTTTCATAAGCAATGAAAAATTATACACTGCCTCTATAGAAAAGCTCATTACTCTTGTCAGTGAAACACTAGAGTGATCATACGCATTATTTATTTTATTATTGGACTGTCCAAGAAGGTAAAGAAAGGAACGCTGCTCAATACATTAACTTCATTTCCATGAGTCAAAATGGTCGATTATTCAAAGGATGAACTCAAATGTGTGCACTAGAGGATTCAACAAACAAATGTATGTAATTCAATAGGACGTATGTAGGCACTTGTACAGTCCCAATTGCCGTCCGGAGTCCCATCTTTTTATGGAAACAATCATAATAATTATGAGTTATGTTAGATATGTATATGGGACAGACGGACACCAATAATGCAGTGCACACGCTACGGATTGTTGACCAAGTTATGGTTGGAAAATGATTTACCTCATTTGACTCATTTGAATTTAGAATAATTATTCAAAGATTCAAAGCAGAGTCCAACCGCCTCCCCAGCAGTTTACATTGCATTGGTGCAGGAAAGAATCTATTTTTTAACACCAAAAAAACCAAGAACTGACCAGTTACGAGCGGAAATAGTTTACAGACCGCATGCTCTAGATAACACATTTATATATTAATTATTTACTTGCTCATAAAAGTGAATTGATTATAAGCTTTGGAAACACATGCTTTCTCATGGGATATCTATGCATCCATGTATATAAATATGGACAGCACAAGGTCAATTGTAATTATTCAAATTAGCTATGCAATTGACGTGCACAGTAATCTTTTCGAACTTGAAAGTTCTCTAACCTTATCTCAACTGATCTATAATTACGGCGACAGTCATAATGCACACTGTGCGTCTTCTTGCCCCATACCCTGCATGCTGTACCTACGGCTGGATTCCAATGATTTACGGTGCCACCAGCTTCTTTGCTAGGCTCACCATAACTACGCCAAGGAATATACTGATACGTACATAGTACATAGGTATGTACCCAACTGACTGACTCACAGAGACGGAAAAAATTAGCGAGTGCATTAAATCTTTATTTACACTAAAAGGTTGAATTGAGCGTCTCTGGTCGTGTATGAATGGATGACTGAATGGTGGGAGAAGGAGTGAATTCAAAGGGAAGAAAATTGCGAGGATCACATACTAAGTAGCTGGGTGCTTCAGTTCAAGTGCAAAATAGCTTTCCATCACCTACATTCATAGCCACTCACGTCCTCCATAGCTCTTCCTTAGGTCGGCGAGGTTCAATGAGATGACTGCAGATCTGTAGGCAGATAGAGTGATCGTGACATGTGACTGTTTATCGATTAATTGATTACTGATCTTTCATACCTATGTATCCCTCCTACCATTCAAAGTCCTATCAATTACATTTCCCCGTATGTACGTATATAATCTACAGCAGTTTTAACTTATGGAAGTACTTATTGGGATTTATTGACCCACTTTTTTGTATTTCGGACGCAGCTTTGCAGTTGGTGTTATTTGCAGCATATCTATTGTCGGAATCGGATGTTTGCCCACTTTAGTAGTAGTAGGAAGCGCTACTAGAATACATATGGGATGGCCAGTTACGCCTGTGCACCTTCCTTCTATAGCTCGTCGTCTATGTAAAGTCAATTCTACACACAGATAAACTTATGTTCGTAATCTTGCCTTGAATCAGCTGATAAAAAATACTTGAGGATTAAATAGACATCACAAAGTCCGTGACAGAAAATGCTAACCATTTCCCTTCAGCATCATATTTTTCCCAGAAGTGCCTACTATAGATAGGTATATCCCTATCTCCGTTTCTCTAAGCACATTATGAAACGTTATAATGCAGATCCGGATGAGTCGAGCTTCTACAAGCAGTAATTCCTGTCTATTTTGACTGCAAATTAACACTTTTATTGTTACAATGACCTGAAAGATATTTTTAAACGAATGCATTTTGCACAGGCCGGCTAAGTAAGCTAATAAATAAATACAAACTACCTACATTTTATACTAATGACAAATTAGCGTGTACATACAGCATAGATAAAAGCCATAGGTACCTAGGTGCGTTGTTACCCCGTTCATCAACATCCCAGCTCTCCCCAGCAGTGCACGGATACGTAAATTGTGTTCTGTATGCACAAAGAACTACAAATAGTACAGAGATGATGCCTCGATCTCAATCACGGGCCACCCCGACAGACCACGGGATTAAGAATTTGTGGAATTTAAAATGTAAAGGACCATCAGTGACTGCTTCTAAATCGGAATTTGTCATCTGACAAGAAGATTTTGATTGAGCATGGATACACCTATGACATTAGGACCGTGGCAAGTAAGTGATCAAAGGTACGAAGCTACATTTTAAGCCAGGACGGGATTAGGGCTGTCGTTACTAATTCCCATTATTGCCTTTCATACGGGGCTCAAGCGTCACTGCTCTGTCACTGAGAGCTTGGTCGCTCATAACAAAGGCAAAAGTCTTTCACATCATCTGTACAATTACATAGTTCATGTTCACACTGACCACCATTTCATGTCTGTCGAACGCATGAATGCATGACTCATTCTGAATGCCTAAATAGGAAGATGCGGCAAAAACAGTCGTACGGCCCACTACTTGGGGATAGAGCACGTTCTAATAAATTCTTATTATGCTTGTTTGACTATTGTCAATGTTCACATTGTTAGTTGAGGATCAGGATCAATACGTGTGTGCGTTTCCATTGAAATGATAAGTCTTCTTTGGGATATGGCAGGCGTATTTGGCTGCTAAAGACAATTTAAAATAAAACCGCTCCTTCCTGTATTCTCAACAAACTCCCATCAGCGTTGCTTTCCATTTCATTTCCATACCCTTTTATCTCACGTCGTCTTTTTACTTCACATGTTTTTTTTGGGACATAACATCATTTACGTGATATGAAATCAAAAACGCACGAAAAAATAAAACATCTCCGCTCTTTATCTGCACAGACACACAAATTGGAGGAAAAGAACCCATACGTATATACCTATGCAAATCGAAAACAATTATTTAAATAATAAAAGTATTTTATCATTGTTTTGTTTTTTGCTTTCTAAGAAAAAAATCCATGCCTGTATCGAGACTGTTAGCAGATACAGGCATTCGGTATGATTGAATCCCGTAATCTTCATTGACATGTCCAACGACACGTAAAAATAAAACCAAAAAATAATTAATAGCTTCAACGTTAACCCCTTGCACTTTAAAGCGTGATTGCAGCGTCAAATGATTTATACCGGCACGCCAAAAAAGAAAATACGTACGTACGGCTCAGAACAGTTGCAGTGTTAGTTAGGTAGATATGTTGAAAAGGCTGAGTCTGTGGTCACCGATACCTTCTATGAACGCTGTCAGATCAACAATAAGGCAATATGGGAATTACAGAAAGTTACTTTCGTTGGAATGATGAATGACATTGCTTTGCTTTGTATCTCCAATTATCAATGTACATACCTACTTTTTTCCATCAGCATCCCTTCTTTCACAAATAGACGATGGTGATGAGGCTGCTTTGGTATTGTTGGCTCATTTGATCTCTAATAATGACTTTTATTATTATTATTATTATTGCCTCGAAAATGGGACGATTGTTTTTGATCTGTGGTCTATTCTAATGTGTTCTATTCTTGTCTATTTTTACCCTACCAGACGAGACCCAGTAGTGGCATCTTGGCCATGCTCTCCACATATCCCAGAGCTCATCCCCCATGTTATTGTATCTTTGACTCCTAAATGACATTCTCGTGCGGAAACAATACATGGATATCGTGCAGATCACTGCGGCTTTGAATCGTCATTTTTGCACGACTAATATCCTATCTTATTGATTTATTCCAACTTTGAACATATTTTCCATAAACCCAGTTTGATATACGTCGAAACCCTCATAGATTGGCTTACATTGCCACCCCATGATATTTCTTTCACATTCAGATACATACCTATGTATAGCTCCCTTATATACAGCCAACAGTTCAAAACAAAGTTCAATATGTATGCATACTTAAACTTCAAAATATTTATTGAACATCGAGAGCTTTCTCAAAGCCATAAAATATTCTGGACTTTCTACTGAAAAACTTTTTAAAAAACTCTGCATCTTTACGAGAAATAGTACAGAATTCAATTTAAATCACATTCAAATATTAATTTTTTGTTTGTTGATGGACAACTCAATGTATAAGCTGTCAAAGGAAGCATGAACGTGCTGTTATTAATTTGAGACATAGCTACCTACGATGGATCGACCTGAGATTTACCTACAACTGCATACCTAGGTATCAGTCTATTTTCTGCATTTGCAAAGACTTTGATTGCACACAGTAGCCTTCACTAGGACTACTGCAAATCATATTTGATTTTACCTTGTTAACAATCTTTCAAATTATGACGAGAGTAATTTGTGAGAGATGTACTAAATGGGATTTTAACGCGCGTCTAGACTGGGAGAAAACCGCTTCTCAATATAGCTCAAAGCTGTAACGGAATTCTGTTGAGAAACTGATCTTATCTTAATCTTGACAAGCCGGTGCCGGTACACTTACTAATATAATATGAGAATTGAATTCAAAAGCAGCAACAATGCATTGCAATGTGTGATTTGCGACTAATTAGGAGCACTGGGTGTACATTCAGAGATACGTGCAGTGCTGGCTGTAAGCATGATGTGCCTGCGTATTTATCAAGGAAAAAAAGTATTATGAGCCCGTTAAACCCATATTTGGCAAATGTTTGAACAATCAAAATACAATTCCAATTCCGTCTCAAAGAACCTACCTACTACCTTGCTGACATGATGGAGTGATATCTTGTGAAAATCAGTGAAGATCTCAGTTACGCATGGTAATTTATAGTCCCGTAAAATGTGTCTGTCTAAATTGAGATGATCCCAGCCCCAGTAGTGCAGTGTTTTCATAGGGAAATGCAAAATATCGTCGAGCTTTAATCAAGGCGCATTAGTCTACTCGACTTGCGTAACTCGTTACAAACAAAAAGCCAAGTCGTAAAAGACATGGCTGATTGTGGGCTGATTACACCTAGGTAATCGAGTGCTAAGGAAGATGTTCAGTCAGCCATGGAAACTATACTACCACGTCGTCTCATGGGAAGTCGTGGGGATGACTAGACTGTCTGCAGGGTAAATGTTTCAAGTTATGTGAGTACATTGGGAAAAAAGTGAGAGTGCTCTCAGCAACGCTGCTCCGTCCTTTAGCAGCTCAGCGATGAGCAAATCCATAGCGCACAAAAAAACGGGTTTCCTCTTAAAATCCAACGATTACGCCTTCAGTTGTCTCTGAGAGTGAAAGTCAATAAAAGGGTGCAATATATATGTGCTTCTACTACCTTTAGTATCTATGCAGTTCCTCTTCCGTTTTGCAATTTTATTTTTATATTTTTTTTCCAGTGAAACTATTGAAAACCGGCCGTGTGGCTTTTTCGGTAAGGCCGGGATAAACCATTTACGAAGATTAATAGCGTCAAACTCTTTTTAAGATATTTTGGGAAAACACCTCAAGGTATTCAGGAGAAAATACTGCAACATTTATTTTGACCCCGTCATTTGTTTCTAAAAACACGAAGAAGAAACTAAACTTAGCCGTGTTTTTGACTGTCATGGGAGGGGTAAGACATAAAAACATTACGGCTGCAACCACTGCACTGCTACTGCTGACAAAAAGTTGTACGACTTGGAACTTTTATTGGGACATTCTTTAGAGTTGTGGATTTTAGGAGTTTGGGGATTACATTTTCTTCAAGTTAAAAGGAATGCAAGGTGTAGTACGTACAGGCATACCTATGTATGATCGTTCACTTTTATGCTTTGCAGGCTTCCTAAACTACGTCAACTGCATACCTAGGTATATGATTTACCCAATTAACAGACTTTTTAACTAAATTACTAAAACGCCGTAAAACTATTTTACTACTGCTAAAATTATTCCGAAGTTTATGCTCAAAATCTCAAATTAACTTACATTTTCTCTTTTCGTCGCGAATTCTTCAAACGACATAGGTACCTACCTAGGCACTTACCTAGGTACATACTTGTGCATTACATACAGGCATCTAGTACGGCACTGTAAAGGACGCCGGATAAGGTCAGCCATTTTCGGGAATGCTACCTTGGAGCTTAATGGACTATGTAGCCCGGCTACATTGAATTCAAAGGAGCTAAAGGGAAATAAAACGTTGTAGGTAGAAATACATATGTATGTGGAAGAAAATCTAGTAGCTCCTTAAAGACTCTCTAATTTGCTTCCGATTCCGTTGAAAATTATAACTGGATTTTTTCTTTCCCTTGCATCATTGTGCCAGCTACGTCTAAGACGGCGTCTGCATGTATAAACGGTAAAACTTGGATTAGAAAAATGCATATTTTCCATTCTGCTACCAAATTATATGTATTGCTATTGTAGAAACTTTTTTTATAGTGATGACTGCCAAAGAGAAGGAACTGGTAGAGTCAACATTAGAATTCCATCTGGTCCTGGGAATAATAGTGAAACTTTCCTTTAATGAATCAGTGATAGTTCTGCTAAATGCGAAACTAATTGTCGGGAAAATGCGGACAATGACCAATCTTGTAATCAGCAAATCAATACTTCCCAAAATGAGGTGAGGGTGATTGATGTGTGCGAAAGGGGGATGATGCTAACAATAAGTCTGAGTGAATATATTTTGCCTCTGGTACGACGAGCGACGAACTTCTCAAGAACAATAAAGCCATAGAGTCCAAAAGCGCCCAATTAACATTTCTGACCGTATCACCACCATACTTGTTGCTCAGCAGAAGAGCCCCATGGACGTCGGCATAATTAGGCGCAAAGAATTTTCCTATCTTACTACTATATCAAAAACTCACTATCCCACTATTAATTTAACCTTAGGATATTCTAGCAGTACCGGTAGAAAAATTTCGAATAATGTAACCACATTTTAATTTCTAGAATACGATTTCCTTCCTTGTCGTTAGTGGTACGTTACAAATCGGGCATCACAAAAATGAATGCATAGCATAAAATATTGATTTCTTAAACTTTGTACTGTTAGTGACGTATTATAGCTTAATTAATAGTATTGTTTCTAAAATATAAAAAGGCTCTTTAGATTTCCCTCTGTCGTACAGATATAATGAGGCTGAGCCGTACATAGTTTTTCACGAAATAACTCTCTTGAATGGACGTTACGTTCACCGTTTAAACTGAATGAAGACCATATAATTAGAATTACACACTCTTCTTCTCTCATTCAAGATGCTTCTTCATAATTGATATGTGTCGAGCGGTCGAGACTTATAAGCATTGGGACCACACACATAATTACGCGTCCAGCGTATAACATGAACGCTGACATACTCGCATAAATCGAGAGTGATGAATACCATCGAGATTATATTGTGTGCTGTGCTAATTTATTGGAACTAAAAGGAGGTGGTACATTACTTGCTCACGAGTAACCGTGAGAATCCCTGATTCTCTTAAACTATTAGTGTGTGTGTGTAGAGTATGTATACGTAGATTAGGAAGCCAAAGTTAGAGTTTTCTGTAATATTTTTACGACAGTTTGACCACTTTGACAGCACGCAAGTCTATAAATAGAAAACAGCACCAGCGCTACAACTTTAATCTGCAGTAGGCTGATTGTGTTCTGTTTATACCTTTGCTACAGATGCAGTACTTCTAGAAATTAACCTAAAAGTATATATATAGCAGTGGCTGGCTGCTGCGATAGCTGCAACAAGGAATAATCAAATTACAAAAAAGCAGTTTAAAAATGTTCCTAATAAAAATGAAAGCGTCGTAAAAAAACGCACTAATATTACACTGAAAGTAAACAGTAACAGTAAAGAGTGCCTGAGAAGAAAAAGGATATCTCGAATTGATTCAGTTTAGCCATAAAAATATATATATATATGTATAAGAACACTTAACTGTCTGAGATGCTATTAAAAATAAAATAAACAAGTACGAACCATTCTAACGCTCATAATTTAGCTGCGTTTCGTATCACCAAAGAAGATCCGTCCAGTCTTCTTGAGTCTCAACTAATAGTGTGTGTGTGTGTGTGTGTGTAGTCAGCGGTGAGTTGTAACAATAGCACACAAAAAAACCGTAGTATTCACAATCCGAAGGAGCTAGTACAAGTACAGCATGAGCACAGCGTTTTAAAAACAGAAATAAGAAGTACAAAACCGACGTCGCAATTAAAACATTTATGACCCGTGAAGATGCTTGGTTGTCAGCGAGAAGTCCGGCCGCTGAGGCTCTTCTCGTCTCTCAAGTAGCTTACTTTCCTTCCAATCTAGACTTTTTGTCACTATGAAGTTAGACGGAACACTGGACGATGAGCTGATAAACAAATCAGTGTACATTCACTCGAAGGCAAGGAAGCCTGAATCGGACACCAAGCTTGGTTGGGGTTGGGGGTGGCTTTTGCTCGCCAGACAGACAGACAGACAGAGAGAGAGAGAGAGAGACCTGCGAGGATGGAGGAGCGGGCGAATGCGATTTTACCAATTCCAAACCAAATCAAATTATAGCTCCAACAAATCCTTCATTGACGACAAACACAAACTCTATACTCACCACCTGACATAACTAACTCATGACTGACTGACTGACTGGCTCACTCACTGACGAATGGACTAACTGACCGGCTGCTGCAGCAATGCCAATGTCAATCTTTCCCTTTCTCCTGGCACAATATACCACTGACCTAATTTTGGCATCAAGGCGAGTCCACAAGGAACTAAAAGCGTCTTCACAGCTTTCCTCGGCAATCTCCCTCTTCTTCCGTCACTCATACAGTACAGTATCTATAGGACTCAGACACTGGGAAGCAATCAGAAGACGTCCTCACACACCAGTCATCATCCCCTCTCATTTATGGAGATGAGGTGTAAAAGACGTAAGCGCGCTCTGAAACAGACTACAGGGCTGGCACTCGTTTCTCTGTGTAGCCACAGCAATGCATTGTGGAATCCTCTCAAGATCCCTTTAAATAACTCTCCCGTCCAATAATACCTACTACATGGTGCCTGTACACATACATTGTTGGAGGCTCTGCCAGACTTTTCGAGTGAGTCCAAGTCATACACTTTTAAGCACGTCAGTAACGATGCCATTATGAGCTGCTCTCACTGCAGGTACGCCAAGTACAGAGCAGACAGAGAGATGTTCATTACCAAGGTAGACTCTTTTACTCCTGAGATTGCTACGCACTTCTCCAGAAATGCAAGTTGACGTTGGGAGTAAACATAAGTAAAGGAGGCAAGAGCTGGCTTACAGGTGATCTTCCGTTCAAGTAATGTAGATCGACATGCGTACATAACATACGCATCCCAAGGTTCCTCCGCGTCTTGATCCTGGCAAACAAGCAGTAGCATGTACAATGCTCGGCCATGACTTGCTGCAGTAGGGATAGGGACGAGCAGTAATGCAGTGCAGAGTGTTGTAAAATGGGGAATAGAATTGCGGTAGAGCATAAGTGCATTCAGCATTGACTCTCAAGTATACAGTTTCACCTGAGAGTCAGTCCAGCCTCAGTCGTAATCCTTCTCTGTGCCTCTTGGATACATCTTCGTATGCGTATGCGTCTTTACTCTTAATTTCTACGTACGGAGTGAGAGTGAGATCTAGCAGAACCTATCCCTGCTTGGATAGT
>JAQFZC010002866.1:0-21009 GCA_034695205.1 Dicyrtoma fusca
GTACAAACACAGAGCCATACACGATTAGCAGGCAATGACCGAGGATTGAAGCCAGGTCTGAGGCTGGAAATTTCCATGCCAGTCTGCAGTCCTAACCGCTCACCCAAGCAGGCCTGCTTGTTACCAAGTAATAGTCAGACCAATGACAACTCGCATGAAAACGTTTTATTCGCTTCACACAACGGCCGAAGTTGATGCTAAGCCTGTCGCGCAGTATCCGATATTGTGAGTTGTTGTGACTGTGGCCTGGTGCTTACACTGCATATTGACATGCCAGTTTTGTGTATTCTTGGCTTCCCTTTTTAGTATTTCAATTGATTCATGGTCATAGAATAGCCAGCAAAGCTTACTTTTTTGATCTCAACAAAAAATGTATTTTAAAAAAATTAATCGTATATTGTGTACACCAAACTTTGTTTAAAAAATTCGGTTTCGTATACTGAGTCCGTTGGACTATCCTCATTGGAGGACAGTGATGGCTTTGTTTTGATAATAAAGTTCGTCTTTCTCAACAAAATATCGATTAGGTAAGTAGAAGTAGCAGGCACAATACACAAAAGACTTGGTGATTGCATTGAAAAAGCAATAAAAATATTAATTATGAAGCCGAATGTAAGAAATCAATTTCAAAAAATAACGTTGATACTCTGAAGATTTTAAAGCTCGCGTAACAGTATTCTCAGTTTGGAATTACTTTCCTAATCAACTCACATATGTAATTATGCTTCACACCCATGTTTACAATTACAACAATTAATGAAATCTAAAAGGATTTGTTTTTTGGCGTTGCTTTACGACGACGCATCAAGCAGAGCTAAAGTCGCAGTCTCACACTTACGCACACTCCATCGTAGCTTCAGTTCATGGCCACGCACGAAACAAAATTTTAAAGTACTTTTGTAGTTATTATTCACTGATTAAGACTTAAGAGTGCAAATGTGTAACTACATACGTTGATCTTTATTTTGTAGGCTAACTGTACTAATTATAGAAGATTAGACCAATATTTGCTAAACAATTTAAACTATGTACTACAATTTAAAGGGAGGCAGATACAGATGCCTGATCGTTGCTCGACGCCTTGAGCAATTATAGTATAAATTACTAAAAGCGCTTGGTATTTACTGAAATTGTTTTGGGTACATCCACAAACTATCTCAATGATTGATACCCCACGTCCCATGTCCTTTGCAATCTACGTTTTCCAAAGATAAATTTTTCACATTTTCTTTTAGTGTTTGTAAACGTCATACATGAACAAACCCTGAAGTGGTCTAGTTTTTGTGGGGACGGTTCACAAATTACACTTTCCGAATATATTTTTAGATTGCTCCGCCAAATGTCCCCTTCACACTCTTTTTAAAAACCGCAATCGCTTCCCATTATTCTAATACGTTTCATAAATAGCAACCTACATAATAAATTTTATAATTTATGAACTACCTCTTGTAGTGCTTCTACGTTATGCAGTTATGCTGTAGGAACCCGTTTCATGCATGCTAAAATTTGCAGTCTACTAGGCGGCGGGAATTTTAAATGTAGACCCTGCGCTTTGGCAATTGGCATTGGCATAAATACATGTTGGATATACTATACTGATGTACCGCTGCATGTTTCATATACACTTAAATGGAAATTATAATTAGTTGTGAGAAAATTGCACAGCAGATTAATTCCAAAAGCTATACCGCAAGTTACGGACCCAATTTTCCAATTTTTCCAATTTTTTCGAAATACATTAAAAGCTTCTACATTTAATTTGCATGTAATTAGCATCTATAGCCATATAAGATTTATACAAACAAAACATCAAAAAACCATTCCAAAACACGCTTGAGCTTTGAAGCTCAGCATGTAAAATTTGGTTGAATTTGGGGTGTATCAGCTGTAGAAGTTTATGTACTTGTAAGTGAAGACAAATAGAAGTTTCACTACAAGCCACAACTTTCATCAAAGCATGCAAAATCATAATTTTTGTGCGTCATGAAAATTACGGTTACGATGTTTAAAATTATTGTGTTTGTTGTGCTATTGTTAGGTCAGTTTGCTTCTTTTGTAGACGTAAATCAGCCTAATTCAATTTTGAAAGGTGGAATGAGCGTTGGATTTAAAAATGTCTTATTCCATTTTTTGATGATAGCCCACCAAATTGCAGTTGCTTATTTATCCTCATTATAATGTATGGACCTTGGACATTTTATATTCAAGGGCGTTAGAAGACTTTCTCCCCAAAATAGACTTATGGCTTTTTGCTTTTACACCAACGGCAATTCATAATGTGTTTGGGAATGTATATCCGTGTATATCAAAAGAAGTAAAATGCAGAAAGTTATGCAATAATAAATGTACAGATATTGTTCAGGGCGAATAAGAAGAGGGGAAGAAAGTCGTTAGGCTTTCTCTGGTGAATATATTTTGTTTCTGGGAAGGAATGAAAGGCGAAAGGTAATGTAATGCAGAGCGATTCTATTTTGGATGGAGGCAGGATGGAGATGAGATTGAGAAGAGTGGAGAGGAGAGAGAAAGAGAGAGAAAGTAAGGGAATGAGTTTGGGGAAGAAAAGGAGAAGCGGAGGAGGAAAATGAGGAGTCGACAAGCCTCCTTGGCGTTGGACAAGTTGTAGGAGCAGCGAGAGGAGACCAAAGGAACTCTCACTTTCAGTCTTGCGTAGTGTTCAATCGATGGCCAGCCGCTTGATGCTCGGCATGCTCTTCTCCTCTTCTCTTCTGTCTCGTCGGCTTCCCTACCCTCAGCTTCCCTACAGCATCATCTCCACCAACACAACACCAAACGGAACAGGACCAGGCTCCTCAATCTCAAATACTCTACTACTCTATTTCACTATTTCATTTCCCAACACACTTTCTACAGTCACTCGCTGTCCTACAAACAGTCCAACAACAAAAATAACCGAATAAGAAAAACAGGAAGTGTCGCCGTTATTACTGCAGAAGATCCACAAATCAGTACTTTGGCCATAACACATAGTCGCAATCGACTTGATCAAAGGATCTATAGCTTTCTCCAATTACAAATGTTAGTGACTACTTTCAAATCTCGATTTACACTCTAAAACATCTCTAAACCAGGATCAAGTTAAAGAGAAAGCAAGCCACCAGCCCACTTTTCAGCCAGATTAAAGGACGGTAAGTTTTATTTCATTATTAAGTTTTACTAATTGGCTTATCATTGAAGAACTACAAACTGCATTTTTGTGTATCATTCGCTAACGAGTAAAAACAATTTTGTTAGCTAGAAGAAACGAGAAGGGTGTAGTGTAGAACAAACAGAGATTTTGCAGCTCTTGATTATTTACAAAGTATTTTGTTTTAATACATATATCTACATATATACAGTTAGATTTAGTGTCCATTTGTGTTACCTACGTTTTCGCGCTGGCCTCCCTATCTAGAAACGTCCCATCAGTTTTTAAAATAAAAAGAGACGGTAGGGTTCTATTTAGGCGTATTGACGCCACCATACGACACAACACCAGACCAAACTAAACCCCGTCAAGTGCTTTACGAGTACTTTCAATTATGGGTTTAAGGTTCCTTTCTATCGCAGACGATTTAAAAAACGTTATGAAATTCAAAATTCGTTGGCCTGACTATGGATGTCTATTCATGTACAGACATCCGTACATACCTACATAAACATTCATCCTTGCCGTATATTTACTGTTAGTTGGGTAAAAGCCTTGCGCTTTGCTATTTTTCTCATATTTTTGGGAGACCTGGACGGAAGGGTGTAACTGCGTAAGTCGGAGAAATGAAATGGCCGAATGCCAAGATTGAGGTGAAATGATGATAAGAGGATGAAATGAAAATGTTCTATCGACAAAAATATCTACAATATATTTTCCTTAAGCTTTAGTTCTCTGTTCTTTCTCCAAAAAAAAGTTCTCTCCCGACTTTCTCCTCAGTTGTCAGGTCATACTTACGTGCTATATCTTTTTCATGTACATACCTAGGAGATGCCTTAGAGATGCCACAGGGTGGAGCATTTAGTTACAAGTATATTGGAAAGCGCACTTATAACCAGACTTTTCCATGAATGAGGATATACTTTCTATAGGATTATCAATGACGTTTGGAAGTGCATGGGCAAACACATGGTAGTATAGGTATACACATAGTTATACCCTTATATATATTTATATATATGTACATACAAGTTTACGTAAGATGTACAGTCACTGATGATCGTAGTGTTGTTGGTGCTGACTCTGGTGGTGTCTGTAGTTTTGACTGGTGAGGAGGGAAATTAACCCTTTTTTATTTTTCCGGCGACTAGCGTGATGATTGATGTAAGCATCCGATCTAATGAGATGGAAATCAGAGAGCGTATATTTCATATCAAAGACTAGACTACTATTTCATTTCGACTTGTACTTTCACTCTCTTCCTCAACATTCTCCATTCATCCAACGTTCCTTTACATTTCTCCCTTTTACTTTTTTTTATCTCTCTTATTATCCTCTCTACTTAACGATGAGGAAACCCGTAGGTTTTCTTCACATTTGCACCCAGTACACACATGTTTGATGATGGACGTGAAAGTTGCTAAAAAATTGTAGTAGGTAAGCTACAAATTCCCTGTATTATTTATACCTGTGGACTAGGGCTGCTATTTTGAAATTATTGCATTTTGTGTATTCATTTTTGTTAAGAGAAAGTTTACGGAGAAAAACGGTTGAGCAATTACGTCTTGTAGGCATTATTGCTTAATAAATGTTGCCTATTTCCATCAGTCTCCGGTGGTGGAGAGATGATATTGCCTCAGTAGTAATACTTTATAACTTATAATTTGAGAGAAAGCAGGAGCAAAAATAGAACTAAAATATGAGAACAAATTACATGTCGATTAAGACGAAATGCACTATTTTAAGATTAAATTCACATATCGTTCGTGTAAATAAAACTTTAACCACCTGATTTACTCACAAAGTTTCTGTGATAGTGTTTTGGGTTTTCTAGTGGAAAAACGAAGAGAGAGAGAGGGGGGGAAAGCGAAGAGAAATGACATGGTTTCTAAGATGTTTCACAGGTATTAAAGCTGTCAGGTGGCCAAAAGTTTTCCCTCATGGAGAGTACATATGGAGAGGGAAACTAGGCTGATGGAAATGTCTCACGCTATCTGTCTCTATACGTAGATTCCCTCTTCTTAGGTAGGTTAGTTGCCCTCGACCATAGCAGACTATATCAAGTTCATTGCTTTGCAGTTCTACTGCCATGCTAACGCAAGCTATGCTAGGTATATGTATATATATACAGTGCTCAACCTTTTGGCCTTGGTGCAACAGGGTATTCTTTTCCGATAAAAAAGTAGGAAGCAATTATTTTACCTTTTTATTTCTTTATTTTTTGTGTCGTTTTTATTGTTTTCTTTAATGTCTCAATTTGTTCTTTATTGGTTTGCTGAATTCTTAAAGCAATATATATTTTGTGTACATAACCGAAGTATAATAAATTCTTGAGAGGAAATCTGAGGATAATTTGAGTAGACATGCATTAAATTAGGCGATGGATGAGGGTCTAGAAATGACGTGGGGCGCAGTCTAATTATAATACAAATCAATTTAATCTGTTGCACATGGAATGTTGCTGATGTTTCATCGGAGATAACGATTTAGTCAAATTGAATAATTATTGAAAACCAAATGAGGGAGGGAAGGAAGCTATCTTTAATCAGAGTGAAAGTCACATCTTCGAATATTTGGTATAGACAATATGAGATCAACATAAATGCATATAGAATATATAGAATCATGTGTTACATATGTATAAAACCCATCAAATTCAATATTAAAATCGTGCTTGCGACTTTCCCTATTTGGATTACTAGGAGAAAGTCATTAGACTAGGATAGGTGGAGATTGGAGACAAGACTAAAGATGATTTCCGATTCCGACACTAATAAGGAAACAGGGATACACTAGACTAGCAGTAGGTAGATCGTTCAAGTTTCATTTCCATTCTATTTGCATTCCCTGCTTTGTCCTCTATTCATATTGCCTTCAGGGCGATTTTCTGATGTGATACGATATGAATTGCCGGTGAGTAGATTGTTTTACTTGCATTATAATACACCACGAATGAGTCTATTTTCCTATACGCTTAGATTACTATTTTTCTAATAAAAATACTATTTAATATTGATACTGATATACAAATATACTGGATATTAAAATATACAAAGCCCTGCAATGATGTAGACTAAATATACTTCACTCATACCATTGCATTGCGTAAGCAACCAATCATGTAAAATTCAACAATAAAAATGATTTTAAAAAAACGTGGATGTCATAACAATTGAGTGGCGTCAGTAGTAAAAAAAAAAAGAAACATTGCTGAAAACCAGTAACAGAAAGTGAATCTTGCATTGAACGTCGTGTCGTATATTAAATATGACACCTCATGAATTCTTAAAGCAGTGCAGTGTGGCCTTAAACGCAACACACAATTAACTGTATTTTTTTGAAGTGAACAACGCGTTTTTATACACAATTGACAATACTAGGCTTTTCACACATTTTAAGTGCGTGCACCTAAAATCGCCACTCAAATGGGGGCATGTCTGTGTAACGATATAAACATATGTACATAAACGCAGTAATTCGAAGTTCTAAAAGATACGAATCACTTTCCGCGTACTGATCTGCAATACACGTAATGCTAAGGCAGTTGAGTCAGAGTGTAAATTGGATCGTCTCGTGTGTTGACGCTGTACTTTCTCTCAAACCTTTCTACTTCACTCTGTTTTCTGTTATTAATGTTTCACGCTTACACTTTCCTTTTAACTCTGTCGGCCTCTTTGAACTCATCTCATTTGTCCAGATGGTCCGGAACTTTATTGTGTCTTGCTCAGTTTTAACCATGTATCTCAATCAGTAAGGATACCCCACATAACCCTTCCCCACCTATGCAATTATCACGCACGATTTACATAAAGTGATCCGCTGGTACACTTCCACCAGGACAGATTGTATCCCAGCTCGCTTTCACTTTCACTCACAGGATCATTAATTATATTGATTTAATTACGTGCAACATTTTCACCTCCTTTCGCTTCGCAGCGTGTTGCGTAAAATCATTGCCTGAATTACAGTCATTAGAACTCAAAGTTGAATATTATTTTGTCTACCTTTTTCTCATGCTAGAGAGAATAGTGAATTTTATTTCTGATGGATGAAAGTAACGCTCCATCATAAATGATTGTTGCCAGCGAAGCGTACATATTTAATACTATAATTAGTTACCTCCTTTAAAATTATAAATTCGATTTTTTCGATGCCAATAGTAGTTTATTTGGGATTTCATGGATTGGTTTGGCTCCATTAAAGAAAAAGAAAATGACGGAAGGACTTTATTTGTAAAGTAAGGATAAAATTGAAGTTGGAGGAAATTCTATCTTCTAGAGTTCTCTTAAACTTCTTTGGACAAGATTGGCATCCCATTCCTATCAATTATCTCCAGCCATTGCGTCGTATGTACATGTTCCTTTCCATTTTCGTTACTTTAGCTACCATTCTTCTCGATGTATCCCTTTCCTATCCACAGGATATGCGGTATACATATCCTCCCATAAAACATGCATTAATCTATGTACATACATAGAAGCTATTGTTTTTCTCTTAGAATTTACTAATCCTTTTTCAATTAAAAAAAGACACTTTTGGAGAAATATCGATTTCTTAAGTTCAAATTCTAATGTAGTCACTTTTCACAAAATACCAAATGAGCCACAGAATCATGTTCAAAATGATTTAAACATGAAAATGTATTACCTATTAAGATATGTTGTTGTTTAAGAATACTTTCTTTAAAGGAAAGTCACATTGTGAAAGTACAAGTATATTTTGTTAATTTGTCTCTTCTATAAGGGACAATGATTTATGCTAAATGTATTCATGAAGAAAGTCAATTTTTAGCAAAGAATGGGTAACAATAGATCCCTTTGGTATTAGGCGTATTAGAATTAAAAATATGTATTATCTAGAAACCTAGACGTTTCTTGTTAGTGGAGAACTATTGATTAAAAAGAAGCGTCTAGTGCAAAACGCTTTCTCCTTTGGCCTATAGTACTATACGATTATTATAAAGCGACGCGTGGGGGGAAAAGTCATGTTGTTAGACAAGACGGAAGAAGTTGCCTGCCTTAACGCTTACCATGGGTAATCCATTTGAGTACATATTAGGGAAAGTGGTGGGAGGGAGACGATGGTTTCATTAATCATGCTAACCGATATAATATCAGATGGGACGGCAACTCCATGGTTCCCTTATTACATAATCGATTCCATGCTGAGACTCAACAAACCACACTTCCCAATACCCAAACTTAAAGCCTATTCTTTCCTTTTATACTCTACATTTCTCCTCACCCTGCATAGCCCTTTATGGTCTACATGCAATAACTCTGCGTAAGGCTTTAATATAATGGATTAATTAGCAGCATTTTTAATTCAACAAGCACATATCTGCAGGGTTAGCAATTACTTGTGAGGAAAATTAAGACTAATAAGCTACAATTTAATTTTGTAGGTCTTTGAAATGGATTATCAACTTTCTCTCACGTTTGTAGTAAAAGCTAAATTTTTGAAAACTCATTTGATATGAATTAGAAAATGATCCCCGCGCAGATGCTCCGAAGGGCAGGTAAGATACAGATGGAAGTAGATGCAGCATTTGTCTTTTCTAATTGTTTCTGACGTGGCTTTTTAATAAATCAGACATATCACACTTTTCTCCGTAACGTGGTCCCCCGACCTTTTATTCTTCGTCTACATTGCTCACACGTACTCAATTATTCAGAGACTCGTCTCCAAACCCTGAAATGAAATTCAATTCTTAAAATTTGCTTAAGCTTTAAAAGAATAGAAAGTAACTAGGCGAGTTATGTGGGGTAAGACTCATGGGACAGATTTGTATTCACGCATTAAGAACTAGAAGAATTAGAAAAATATAGACTAGAGAGTAAAGGAAGAAGAAGTGAGAGTGAACTTTACATTTGTAAATCCCTGAAATGGAGAAATGACTTATGCAGAACAGCGTAGATAAAATAAAATAAAAAATTGATGTAAGGACTTAATCAATACTGATAGACATTTGTGCATGTTTCAATGAATGTAGATCATTTGGTGGAAGGATGAGGGTGCAGATTGGACGTGAAGTGAAGAGAAAGCCGGACAATTGACAAGACAAGGAAAGAAGAGAGAGGGAAGAGGTTAAGATTGTGGTGGTGACGGTATCTCTATTTGGAGAAAGTGGAGAAAGTGCGAGAGGACAAGTGCAGTATAGTTTAGTTAGGAAAACATGGGATGGCGGTTCGTACGATCAGTGAAAACAACCAAGGCAGTAGCATCCTCCTCCCAGTCAGCTCTATGAAGACGAACAAGTACGTCTCTTGGATTACACTCACTTCCCTAGTTCTGGCATGTGGCTTCATTCCCATTGGTGGCAACCCGGAAGCCAAGAGACTCTATGATGACCTCCTTAGTAACTACAACAGACTCATCCGTCCAGTCGGCAACAACTCGGACAGACTCACAGTCAAACTAGGACTCAGACTCTCACAACTCATCGATGTGGTACACAACCTCATTTCTCATTCTTCGCTTTCTCTTAATTTTTTCGCTTTCAAAACTTGAAGCATTCCTACACAATGCATCGCTCTTGTATAAACTACTAATTGTACTAATGTTTAAAATTCGTTTTAAAATGTATATACACTTTTGGAAAATCGTCTGAACATATGGGCATCTTTAAAGACATTATTTTTTTAATCAAACTGTTTTATGCGTCATCTGTACCAAGATATCTCTTATCGTTAGTGTGCTTCTTAACGCTCGAAATCTAATTGTATTGATACAATATGATTTCGTACTTACTCTTAGTAGCAACTTCAACAAAGTTGTGTGAAGTAAATTCGTAACTGCCCTTATGTTCTGGCTGTCCTTCATGTTTTCAATTACAAAATGACAGTAATGAAAAATAATTCTCTAGAGTATAAACAACTACTGGGTTGTAATCAGTATTACTAGTGGAAATTACGATGAAAAGAAATGAAGCATGAAATAATAATTTTAATTCTATGCCCCGCAATGCATCGTACCACCGTATATTAAATATAGGGAAGATTCATGCATGATAGCGCATATAGCATGGTGCATATAACAGCATAATATAGAATACAATTACAATGGCATAACGCAGACGTAGCAAGAACGTAAATGGAATTCATTTTCATTACTTTCTCATTTCTATTTGCTTTGCATTTGTTCTACCCGACTGCAATGCATTTGAAATTAATGTTGCAAGAACTCTAACTCCCTCCACTCCTTTATTTTATGCACACACACACTACGTTTTTCAAATTGGAATGAAAATGGGGAAGGAATGCGTCTCCATTGAGTCTCTAGCCACGAGGAATGAAAAACAAAATAAGAATTATTAGTGAACATGCATGGAATTCCATGGCGTGGCATTCCACTGCGCTAAATTGAAGGTGTACTAGCTTCCCTGTCTCTCTGTGAACCTTTGAGTGAAAGTACACGAAGCATGGAATATCATTATCAATGTCTGTGTGTACATAGCTCTCGTGTAACCTATGGGGGAAATATATGTTTCACTATTCTATTATTTCACTAGAGTCAGACTTTCAGGTCGTTATTCAATCATTCATGAAGCTTTCTCCAGAAGCAGGAGAAGAGAAGGAGAGCATCAAATGTAGACAAAGGGAGATATTACCATAGAACATCCTATCTCAATACAGTGGTATGGAAATGGAGAAAATAAAGTTTTTGAAACTCAAGTGAAAGACCCAATACCCAAAGCCAACTTTCACTTTACTACCCACCCACTTCATTCCAACTCAGGTCTATTTCATGCCGAGCCATGTCATTTGGTTAAATAAGTGAGTGACTCACATAACTTAAGGCCAATGCAATGGGTCAACAAAGTCAATTCAGTCAGACCTTTTGTATTTTCTCCGCTCATTTGGATACAGTTGTCAGCATTTTTGTAATTGTACTCCTTCCTATTTTAATTGAATTGTAATTGCTTAATTAAAAGCAAAATAAAATGACATATTCTGCAAAAGGTTTAGCAAAGCTTTAAACAGCTTTTAAAAATGATTGTGTACAAAGTCCTTTAAGCTAGGATTGGTTTCGATGAAATTGAATGATCAAGAAAGTTGTGGTTGTTAGTGGTTGTAATAATTCTTGAGCAGGTTGAATGTAGGAGAAGTTCCTTCTTTAATAGCAAGTACTTTCTCTTTTCTTTTAAAGATAGGTGAGCATCTACCTTAGAAAGAAAGACATATGCATAATATACCAGATAAAAGAAGAAATGGGAAAGGGAAAGGAAGGAAGGGGGAAAGATTGATAAAGTCTTGAAAGTGTAGTGAGTACAGTAAATGGGGCAAATACTTTCACCTTAGCCTCTGGCTTTCTTTTCACTTTCACATTAACTATTCCAGCCCACACCGTTTCCCCACAAATCTGGTGGTCTAACTACTTTTTATCTCATTCTTATCTTTACCTGTAAGTAAGTTTGAATCATCTGCTCCATCTTGGTGAACTTTGTCCATTTCCTTTCACTTTCCTTCATTTCATTGAGATCCTATATTTTTCATTGTATCTTTACAAACCCATCTTTTGGCTTTTGGAATGAAAAACGTTGTATCTTCCTTTTAGACAGGGATTTTTCTTTACTTGAATATGTATGTATGTTTATATTTAGTATTGATTGGAATATAATAGAATGCTTTGGAGAAGCTGATAAGCAGCTAAAATAGTTCAGAGTATTTTGGTATTGAAATGTATTCTTTAAAGTATGCTTATTGTGGTTGTTTGCTCTACAAGAATTCAGCATTATTTGAATGAAAGTCTTAAAAAGTGTGCGTATAAACTACCTCAAAACCTGGGGAAAGATAATGAGGGAGTGTATTTGCTGTCTTTTTTGAGAAGAAGAGACTGAAAAAATCGAAATTGAGGATGACGATGATGGTAAAGGGCGTATTTACGGAGGGACTAAAGACGAGATTGGAATTCTGTCTATTTCTATTCAAATAACGTAGCTCGCCGACTCCAGACTCCTATTCTACTTTCTCTCCCGTCATTTGTAGAGTGAAAGCGGTGGTGTATATAAAGCTCTTGTCAGATTAAGCTTCGCTACACAGCCCATCACATCATAGCAAGACAAGGAAGCCAAGACAAGTCATGCTGCAGCCGCCAGACCAGATCTTCTCTTTCTCCATTATGTATCTTTCTGTCTCTTACTCTCCGTGGCACAAAATACAGTTTTGAAACGAGCGTTACTTTCTCTTCATACCGCCTGACAATCGATACGGTCTCAAATTGCTACTCACACAGCCTCATCTGCAGCTGCAAAATGAGCTAAGGAAGAGGTGTCTACAAATGTTAGCGGGATAGCCCCTACATTTGAAAGCCCTACTTTAAAAACAACAAAAGATTCCCCTGCAAGTACATTGAATAACACAAAATAACAATATAAATATTTGAAACTGCCAGTAAACGCAAACAAACATTTTTCTAGTGCTTTCTCTATTAAGTTTATTAGAATCAGTTGCAAAGATCAATTAAGACAAAAATACATTGAAAACAATAGGATTTTTAAATCAAACGGCAAATCATGAATCTTTTATAAAACAATGCTTCACATTTCACAAACGCTTTGAAACCCGAATCTATTGAAAACTACTGGGCATTTTAGATGTTTTAGAACCCGCTGTATATTTTTTCGTTCAATACGTTGTGCACTGTTGACAGTTGAACTGATTGAACCAAGAATTGTTAAATACACACTGGTTGTCCTATCTAGTTTCAATAGATCCATTTCTCCTACCCGCGACGGAAGTAAATTGACCTTTACGCTTTAGTACTGAAGGTGACAAAATTCTGGTACTGTTTGCAAACTTAATTCTTACAGTTTGCTTGTTTTCAAAGGACCTGTAGGTTTTAGCCCTTTTTCGTATAAAGAACGAACGCAGCACTTTGTTCTTAGCTAAGAAAGATAAATTGGTAGAAATATTTGCTCCAAGTAATTCTAGTTTATGGTCGGACAAGTAAAAGTAGAATAGCAATTGCCATGCCACAGAGAAAGGGAAATGGATGTAGAAAGGAAGGGAAAAGAAGCTAAAATTACGTGCACTGACTGTGTAGACGATAATAATAATTTTGAAAAAAAAATCGTGTAAGGGAAGAAAAATGACTTTCACTTGGAAAAAGCACGTTGAGGAAATACAGGTACAGTGTACGGCTCTGCTGCTTTCTCCCTGCTTTTGCATTTCGTACTTGGCAGCAAATACCTTATACGGCGGTAGTAAAAAGTTTGGCGTCTTATTCTCCACAAGTACCTTATGCAATACTATACCACGGTATCCCATGACTTTAGAAAATACAGATCTAGGATCCCTTCTATATGCTCACCATCTCTGTTTTCTCCTAACTCAGCACCCGCACTCTCCTGCTCCCTCCAATATGTAAGCTGTCATATTAGCCGCAACTCCCAAACTGACACTAACTTACTTCAAGTCCCAATTTTAGAATAACTTTTTACATTCCCGAGGAGACTCCAAACCCAAACTCGAGTCAATTCTATATCTCTTAGAGCATCTTAACCACTTTTCCCCATCTCCAATCTATCTCACATTTTTACAACTTTAAGCCTATCTACGAATCCTTTGTGAAAAATATCAACACGACTCTGCATTTTCCCATATTGATTTGTTAAGGGAAATGTACAGAAAGCATAAAATACCTATGAAATTCTAAATTGAAAAAATTTTGAATCTTCCTTCAACTCAAAAGATTACAGAGCTGTATGTTGATGTTTGATTGGTTACATTACGAATTCAATTTTAGTTTTTAAAATTAAAAAAAAAACAATCAAATTCTAAGAAATAAAACAAAGTTGAATAGAGAGACAAACAAATTGAGTGAAAGCAGCACGCATTTGAGGAAATGATTTTTTTTATATGGTAAGCGATTTGGGTTTTATTTTATGAATTTAAATTATAGCATGGCTTGGCTTGACATGAAGTATAAGAATGGCTGTCCTTGGTCTGGTTCTGGTTTAGGGAGAAAGCAGAAGCAGGGAAACTATGTATTATCGAAAGGATAGGATTTCAAGTGGAATAAGTGCAAGGCAGACAAGAGAGATTAAGTTGGTCTTGGTCTTGGGTCTTGAGGCCAGGGAAGCTCTTGCTAGCGTGTATATGTGTGTGTGTGTGTGAACAAGGTAAGATTTTTCTGCAGCGGACATGCCGTACGTTCCATTCTTCTTTATCTCCGGAACATGTGGAAAGAATTAGAATTATTATGTAACCACATACCAACGAACCGACTCCATGGCAAAGGCGTGCCTACTACCGTAAAATCCTGTAACCTATGCTACCCTGACTCGTATAATGTACCTACAATGGTTTTTAAATATTTTAAAAGGCGGATAATTCAAGTCAAAAAAACATTGATAGAAATATAATATGTAAACTATGTACGTTTTTTGGTGAGTTAAAGTCATTTCATTTCCTAATTTATAAGAAAGGGGCCTCTTTCGGCCAGCTGCCCCTGCTCAAAAATAAAAACAAAATATCTAAAATCATTCTGGTGGAAAATGTAGGATGTATGTTGCTCCTGTAGGAAAATACATGACACACTCTCCATATGTATATACAGAGAGAAGACGGCGGCAGGATATGGCATCGGAGTAGCACATTATCGTCCTTACCATCAGCAACCGATAAATTACACACATAAATCCTTATACTTGGACATGCTATCTAATACACTACCTTTTTCACCTTCCACCACAAATGCATAGAGAATACGAGGATTTAGAGGATTTACTCTTCCAACTTGAACAAAATAGCATTTTCAACACAAACATATCACGCTGATTGTTCTATTCGAAGTTACAGTACAATCCGAAACCTTATATTAAGGTTACACATGGTATATCCATTTCAGTCTATATACCATATTCGTGTTTAAAATAAAATGTATTTATTACAGCAGCACAAAACATGCAGGCCTTGATCCAAACAAATGATAAAACCTTAAGAATATTTTGTTAAAAATATTTTAGAACTAAGTTTGTTTGGAGAAACTACCATTCAGAACTCATATTATACGTGTCACATTCCTACACCAGAAAAAGAGCTTAAGCAAACCAAGTTTGAGGGGGTTGAGCTACTTTCCGTAATTTAACGCCTCTAGCCTAATGCCCATTCTTGTAAATTGTTCAAAACATCAAAACTGCTTCCCAAATTTAATAGTCGACTGATTTTCCAAAGAATCAGCGCACTGCAGGCTACGTAACGCTAGCACTACTCCTGCTTCATCGAGTTCCTGTCACATGTATGCAAACGTGAGTTCATTGAGACTAACTAGGAACCAGAGCAAAACTTTTGAGGGCCAAAGTCAACTTACCCAGGTACACATTCTCCTCCATCCAACTTTCGTGTCCATCCTATACTATAAAATCTGCAGTATTTTACATAGACAATTTAAAGAGAAGCTCCTTCAAAAGCCAAAATTTCTTGTCAGTGGAACATTTTCTTTGAAAAATGGTAGTAGTTTGTACTGTGAATAGCGCATCCATGGAAGAGAGAAAGAATTTCTCGTAAATTCAATCCTCTCAGATCACTTCATGTCTTCCTTTTCCTCCTCAGTTTCGCCTTCGCTTTCTCTCTTCCACACTTTTACTTGACTGGCTTCCCTTGCCTTCCTCCCTCCCGGCAGAGTAAATCGATGTGAAGGCAAGGCATAACACAGCAAGGGAAAGCATGGAGAAAGCAGTCTATATAAAGTATGTACGCCCTCTAATGTCTACAGTCTAAGAAGTGTGTTATCATTATATCTTCGTCCGCACTGTCTACACCCTTATGACTCCTGTGCAAATACTAACTACATGTGCATCTAAGCAAGTTAATATAAAATTCATCATGGGCCCCTTTTCTGGGACTTTCCTCTTCTTTCTGGCTCAGCTCATGCATGTTTACGCAATTTTATTTTTCCATTTCTTCTTTCGCCCCTTTTCGCAACACTGACACTACACACTCTCATCTGCACTGTAGGAGAAAATAGAACGTTGACACGATAGTCAACAACATGGAAGCGCAAACAAATCCAATTCATTGTTGGCTTCCTACATTCCAAACAGTAGAAAAAAAGCATATCGAGCAAAAATCAAACAAATATGAAGCATTATAAAATGTATGTACAACCAAGTTTTTATTACGGACTTACACATACGCGCATATACACAACAAAAGTCAAAAACTTGTTCCTACTTTTTAAAACGTTTACTGTTTGTACGAAGTAGTTTGTCGAAAACTACATTACCTCGAACTCTCTTGAGAGCTTTTGAAAGGACGAAATGTCATAAAAGAGAATGCAGCCTTGTTTTTATTTTTAGAAAAGTGTAAAGGAAAAGGTCTAACCCATTTAAACTATTTTCACCAAAAACTTCAAGTCGAACAGGTTAGAACACCGTTAAATTCCCAACAAACTGTACATTTTCCAAATTACAACATAGGTATTTATTGGGAACAAATCGCAATCAAGAATCCCTAGAGAGTCTACCAATCAGCAAAAAATAATAAAATACAAAGTAAGGTAAAAGCATTATGGTGTAGTTTCAAACACGTTTGTAATTCTTTACAATATATTTTGTTTCCGAAGTTCTTACCAACTAAAATGTGCCAATGCATTGGATTGGGTTGCTGTTTTGTGGACTGCAGTAGGTAGCAAGGTTTGGGTGGTGGAACAGTTAAGATGAGGTGAGCAGTTTTTGTGTGAAAGCTGTTAAATTGTTGCTGATCTAGGAGCCAAAACCCGACTACCGAACCAAGCGCCAAAATAAGATGGAATGCGTCGTCTGTTACGTGGCTAGACTGAACTGGTCCAGAAGATCAGATGATGCTTGCTGGTTTGTGAAAGTAGAGAGGAAAGTTGAAAGTCAGAGATACATGGAGAGATTCTTACATGGCACATAGGTATGGGCTCTGCAGATCGATTTGAACAAAAACTCTCCACATAAGTAGAGAACTACAAGAGCGCTCTATCCTACAGATAGTATAAAAGGAGCATTACCCCAGTCCGCTGGGCTCTGCTACATTGCGTTCCAGTTTACAGTTGAGATCAGTGGCGTAAAAAAAGGGAAAGCAACAGCCCCAGTGTATCCATAGTGTCACATATTTAAATATCTAGGAGGCTACATGCATTTCAGGGCTATGTGTATACATGTCTATTAAAAATATGCGTTGAAACCGTTCTCACCCTGCCCCATTCTGCTTTCCTACGCCACTGATTGAGAACAATAAAACTGCCAAAAAAGCAGCGAGCCGAAGCAACTTAGCTCAACGAGCAAGAAATTTCAACTGTCCTTGCCAAAAAATGAGGATGGAGAAAAAAATGTAGTCCGAATCCGAAATTGGACAAGGGAGAGAGAAAATTCAACTCTTTTCCGTTTCCATGGGTTACGTATGTATGGACATGGACAAAGTGAAAGTGAAGAAGTGTCTCACTGCGGAGCGAAGGGAGCTCCACTCATTTCCAGCTTCACAACTTCCTTTCTCCTCCATCTATTTTCGTCATGCTTAAATCACTCAATGCTTTCTCCATACTTTCTCCCCTTTCGCCACTTTCACTCCTTCCGTTTTTTCCATTGTTTCTTTCCATCTATTCAAAATCATCCATTCGACGAGTCTTTCTGTGTATCTACTACGGATGCATGCACTCTGTGGTCCTATGCTCTTTTCTGGTAGAATAGAAAAGTGGATTTGAACAGTAAACTTTCCAATTCAACTTTCGAACCTATACTTTTTGATAATATTTGTCCATTCCACTTCCTTTTGATATTTCGCTCAATAGTTGATGGTATCGGGAAGGACGAACCAAACAAAAGGATGGTCAATGCACTCGTATTGAAACCCATGCACTTCTGTGTAGATTTATTTTTTCATACGCAGATTGGCATAGGTTCCTTTCCTTTCTCTCAATCCTTACCCTTTCTCTTATCAAGTATTCAAACACAACTACTATTTTCTCCTTGTCCCTTAGTCAATCGATTCTCCTTATGGGAAATGTAATAGAGGTATAAAAAATTATCCCTTCTTATTTTGTGCAACCGTTTACACTTTATTCGTTTTTATTTTAATAAATCTTTCTCTTTGCCTTAAAAATTGCAGATTATGCCGGTCTTACAGATCTTAATAAATAACAAAGAGATGCATACATTGTGTAGTAATACTAATTGATGAGCAATTAATTCTAATTATTGAAAGCTGAATTAATTAAAATATACTATAAAAGCTGAATGAATAATGATGATGGCTAACTACTAGTATTTTTTATTTCAGAATCTTAAGAGTCAAATTATGACCACAAATGTTTGGGTGGAACAGGTACTTTTAAAAATTCAAAAGTATTAAAATAAATGGGCACAATCTTCGTGAAAAAGGATTAAAAGCAATAAATCGTGATTAAAAACTATTTATCGACAGGAATGGAGTGATTACAAATTAACATGGAATCCTGATGATTACGGCGGCGTGGAAACCCTCCACGTTCCATCAGAACACATTTGGCTCCCAGATATAGTTCTCTACAATAAGTAAGTGCTTCTCTCCTCTCTTTTTTTTTATTTGTTCTCGTCACAGTAAAATAGTTTATGGAGATAAAAACGAGGGGACCATACCATCTTTATGCTACCAATTTGTACTAATTTTGAATTTATTGGTGATTCATTGATCAATTAATTATATGCCCCCTCTAACATTAAAATTCTCCCAAAACTTTCCATTACGAAATTACAGTCATAACCATTAGGATGGCCATTACGAAGGATGGGAATCAGAATATTTTTTGAAGAGTCACGCGTTACGACGAACATTACTACGTACGATGGTCATGAACATTAGATTCTATGGGAGATGCCCAAAAAGATGCTGGAAAGACATTAAACAAAAGTCATATAAAAATAGTAATGAAATTCATATTTTGTCGATTCTTACCCCGCAGAAGCACACATGGCAAAGTACTGGTAGAAAAAGTGAAAGTATGCGTTAGAAATACTTTCTCCTATCACACATCTCGACTGTCAGTTGTACACTAGACGTAATTAAAAAACTTTGTGCAATTTTACTTATCGCTCTTCTCAGTGCACAAAGATTGATTTAACGCTGTTATACCGTAAATATTCGATCAGGTTTTTCAAAAGCAACGTAATTAAAATGCAAAATCAACTAAAAAAATAAATAAATTACTTTCAAGTCATAATCCCTGATTCAACATGTACAGCCCATTTGCATGCATATTAATGTAACATTCAGTAATTGCAACATACAAAGCGGGGATCATAATTTTCTTCTTTATCTTAAGAAATTACAACCATTAACATTGAGTTGCACATATAAAAGCCATTAAAGGACCTACAAAGCCAGCGTAGAACGAACCTTCCCTTATTAAAGAGCTACTACTTATAATAAACATTTATGTAGCTACTCACATATAGGTGTGTGTAAAATATAATGGGTTTCCTAATGAGTGGAAGTATTGACGCAATTATTTCTAAAACATAATTTTACAACACATTAGAATTCAGAGTGCGCGGTTTCAATTACTTTAAAGTCAAAGTTGAAATGAAATACAGCTCGGAAATGTACAGAAATAAAAATAAATCTCAGAAAGAAGTAACTTTAGTTTTCGATTAAAAACAGAAGCAGACGTATGTTAGCGTCAGAAACAAAAATCTGCTTCTATAGTTGATCTGCACAATAATACTACGAACAAGTTTTTCTTTACACTTTCTCCGTAGAGGGAAGAAAAGGATGGAAAGTGCATCAAACTGAATTATATGGCTATATGTATATCGAGCCGTGTATGCTTCACCGTGGGCCCTCGGTGCAAGTAATGTTTAAAGTTGAGGTGATAAATCATGTTGGAAGCCGCGTGGAACTGAAATTTCATTCATCCACCAGATACCCTCCATTGAGACAGACCCACCAAACTCAACCAAAAGTCACAACCAAATGCTCGAAAAGTTGAAAAGTTTATTTTATATTATTCCCCCCCCCCTTCCCCTCCCTACTTTCTCCCATCACCCACGGTCCCCAGTAAGAACTAACTCATCTGCAGACTATAGGAACTGGCTCTGGGGTAAAAAAGATTAGATAGTTGACATACATTAGTTAAGTTTAATTTCAAGATTACTTTCTCCACTCAAATACTCGGTCGAAAAACTTTTCCATTTTTCATGAGAAAGCTTGATACGCTTCCTTTACTAAGCAGTATAAGGTACGCAGGTATGTAGTCTATAACTACATTAAGGGTGGAGCCCGTAACTGCAAGATGCACTATCTCACGCCCTTTCCCTATAGATGCAAAATAGTTTTACCACAGTTGTTTAAATATAGCAGTATTATACTTTTTAGTTTCCTATTAGGAACTGGAGAACCATGGAAAGAATGTTTTACAAAAGTGTTTAATTCTATAAATCTACTTTTCCAAAATGGTAAAATCTAGTAAATATGACTTTTCAAAACAGTCCTAGTAAATAATACTTTTTCAAAATGGGCAAAACTACAAAATAAACCTTTTCAAAACAGTCGAAACTAGTAAATAATACTTTTTCAAAATGGGCAAAACTGCAAAATAAACCTTTTCAAAACAGTCAAATTTAGTAAATAATACTTTTTCAAAATGGGCAAAACTAATAAATAACGATTTTTCAAAGGGGTCAAAACTAGAAAATAACACTTTTTCAAAACAGTCAAAACTAGTAAATAACACTTTTTCAAATAAATTTTCCAAAAGGTCAAAAAACTTGAAATTCCCTTTTTCAAAAACATTCAAAACTAAGTAAATTACCGTTTTGAAAAGGTTAAACTTGACGGTCTGTGCAAAAAAAACAAATCTATATAATTGCTTCACAAATCAAAACCTGTAATGTATTTTAACAGGTCTACTAGCTTTTCCTT
>JAQFZC010002867.1:0-21001 GCA_034695205.1 Dicyrtoma fusca
TTATGCAAATTATGCACTAAGTTTTCGGATTATGCATTAATTATGCATTTTATGCAATTTATGCAAATCCAAAAAAATTTTTTGACATTTTTGGATTTGTACTAGTGTCAAACACTTAAAAAAGTGGCGATCAATATGCTGTCGCATCATTATGCAAATTATGCAATTTGATCGCCTTAGAAATGAATAATTGCAACGATTATTTCGTTCATTTTAATAAATAATCATATACTACCACAAATGTTTTTTTATTCATTACAAAATGGATTTATTAAAATGTTCCTCGTTTGTACAAGACAAAAATATATATGTAATAGAGCTTTCCCTATAAATTTTGATTTTGATAGTGTAGGTATGTAGGTATAGCCGAACGTGAAACCCGACATCATCAAACATGAACATGAAGCATTCATTTTTTCACCCCCAACCACTCAATCACAAATCACAGGATCATTGAGTATATTTATTATTTTAATAATAATAATGTGTTACCCAAATATCAACCATCTACTCCAAAGAAAGACTCACATCCACCCGATTTAATGTTTTTTAAACCTTTCATATTCAGTAGCAAGAACAAAAATTTGAACTTGAAATTAAAATCGTACGCGTACATATTATAGTAATGCAACATGTTTGACGCCTTTCTTAGTGTATCAAGACGGAAATCAAACTATGTTGTGATATCCTTAAACGGTGTAATAGTGTAATTTAACTTTCATAGTTCATACCAATATGATTATTCGAAATCTGGTTAAAGCAAATAAGTGATTAATTGCTACATTTAGAGAAATTATTACACAATTATAAGCAAGGGAATTTCAATTTACCAATAAAAAGCAACCATATTTTTTTAAAGTATGTAATTAATATGATAACTGTAATATGTGACATGTAACTACACAAAAATAATTTTGTAAAACAATAATTGGGAAAATTTACATGTAAACTAAGTTTTAAGTGTCAAAATATCAATGATTTAACTAATTAAACACCCACTGCACTTGGATGATCCAGAATAAAATGATCATAATTAACAACGATATCCATTCGCTTGAACCGCCTACAAAATCTTTAAATGTGGATGTACAATATTTTCAATGCAAAATGGACAGAATAGAAAATGTTTCACGTTTTACTTTTTTAAAAATGTCAAGCACAACTGTCTGTTGTCGTATGCTCATCATTATAATTTTAGTTTACAGTTTTTTTTGTATTTGTTTGCGCGGTTGTTTATTTTCGTTTGTTTATTCATGCACTCGTCACTGACAATATCCAAAAATCATTGATGATACGTCTCTGAATTTTTATATGTTCCAACACACACAACACAGCTGGCAGCACGATTGACGGTACTTCGACCAACTGACGGGGCACAATTTCAATAAATCCAATTCCCCATCATTGATTCATTTGACAGGAGAAACGGCCGTCGGCCACCAGCCACGATATCCAATTTAGATAAATTTTAATCTTACTCTATATCATCTGCTATCTATATCGCTAATGGAAGAATATTATAATTACAGCTCAATTACGGAAGTTACTTTAATTCAAAAGGATGTACTAATAGATTTCACATTTAAATCAAAATGTTATCAAATTCTATTCACACTACCATACCATTCACAAATAGCGAAAATTCGCAGTGCGACTTGTTTTGTGTGAACTATTCGGCTCTTTTTTTTTGCATAGCTTTCATCGATTTTTTAAGAATCATAACTCGTAATATTGTAAATGTTTTAGTACAAGTGTACAGTGTTACTTTGTTTATTAAAAACGTATCTACAAAATTGTCGAAAATTCAGACAATCTAAATTACAAGAGTAATTAAATGATATTTTTACACTATAAAATGTAATAACGAACGTTCCTTAGAACAGTATTCGTCGTAAGACACCTTGTCATGTGAGCATGTAAATACAATATGTATATCCAACGTCAACATAGAGATATAATTAATAACAATAATTACAACAAACTGCGCATTACATTACATTTGGCATCTGCCCGCGTATGTAAGAACCCAAAAAAACGTACGTATTATGTACAACATTCAACATTGTAAGAAAATAGTGCCTACTTACAATACAAATTATTATTGTTAGTATCGTCATTAAGTCATTAAGTATAACTAGGTGGCAAAATCTGTGTCAATACGTCTGTTACTGCATTTCGCTTAAAACATGGCCATCAGTTTTTGACATTAACAAAGACCGTAAATCTCGGATGAGATTTCGTGGAAGCTACTCCAAAAATTTACGGTAATTAATTACTATTTGAATTGCGAGCTCCGTACATATAGATACGGCTAACATAATTATAACGATATTAAAAACACTTCTATCCTTTCAAATTATTTAAATGTTCAAAATTCTTCAACTTTGACAATACTTATGCTAAACTTATACAAAAAGAAGGAAGCTACTAGAACGAAGCATGCTACACAACTAACTTCTGAAGTTTTGTCTGTGCACGAAAGTTAAGTAAGTAGTGTAATAATATTTGTATGCTAGCAAGATTTTCACTTTCGAAAAGCACGTTTGCTTGCAAAAATCCAGCGTACGTAGTAGTTGATTAGTTGTAAGCGATTAGTACTAATTATTTACATTTTAAAAATACTGTTATCACATCATTCAAAGCCAACGAGTATGACCTCTTGGATGCTACAACAATACGTACAACATTATAACTACACGAAAGATAACTCAAAATTAATATCATTACATAATTCCGCTAGTACATACAATCATTATTCCAGGGTTGCGTTTCTTTTTTACACAGGAATTCCAGACAAAGGCGTCGTGTATGTACATACGTCTGTATAGTCATATAATTATCGGCATAACAAAATAAAATAGTAAATAAATATATTTCAACTATTTACCAAATGCATTGCATCGTGTCTCCAAAGATTCAAGTTAATTATATACTAATTAAAGAACGATGAAGGGAACGATGTACAACGACTAGGAACAAGAACGTATCATATTTTTCAATATCATTTACATGATATCGTATTAATCCCTGGCAAACGTAAAACTACTATATAATCATTAATCACATATACATACACATACTATGTCAATATACACAGAGTATCACATATATTATTAGGTATTTAAATTGTGAAAGTCAAAATCTTCTAAAAATTGTGATTAATACAATCAACTTGAATACTACTATATTATTTTTACATAAGTACTGAGTTAGTTGTATAATATGGAAAGTAATTATATAATTATAAAGTAATGATTAGTAGTTCTGCCGTTGGGAAAATTATTAGTTAGAGGTATATATATCCTACAACTCTAGCGCAAATCACCAGCCTATCCACACTATAAGTTTACAACTACACAACCAAGATAATTTATTTATCGAAAATTATTACTGAGTAACAATAATATAATCTTATAATAAATAAAACCAAAATCGTCCCTACACAAAACCGATGTAGGAAGTCAACGCGTACATAATTACACGTTTACATACATACAATAATATCAATGATAACGAAAGCGTCGTAGTACTAATTATTATAATGAGGTCCGGAGCAAAATACTAATTACTTATTTAACTAAGTTATCAAATATCTTAATCTACATAAAACTCCCTGAAATTCTGCGTCAGCACAGTACCAAAATACAAATATTAGCTGTGAAAATGCTCCGTGTACTTAAATACATACATATGGCATATCTGTAGCTTCCATTTCATAGCGTTTTCGAGTGTAAATGTACATAATTACTTTCAAACTTCCGTGGTGCATTCAACAGTCAAAATTTTCGTTGATAAAAAAGGAGTTTGTATTTTTGTGTGTGTTAAATTGTGACTTTTATCGTATTCAGCCAAAAGCAGATGTGTCCTCGTTAAGACAATATATTATTATAATCATTCTAGTTCTAAACGATATTATTTGTAATTTTTGTCAATAGTGAATGATATTTTTAACAATTTTAAGTTGGAAACTACAGAGTGGTAGTAACAACTGCTAAGGTACACAGATAATACAGTGACAGAGCTTTATATACCTCTTTTGAAAATCAAATATGCGTAGTCTTAGAATTGCTAGTCTCACACGTTACATATGATTACACTATAATACGTCAACTCCCAGTATCAGGAGGGACCTGACTCTATATTACAATTATTTCGGTTTTACTATGTCGCTATATAGCATCCAAAATCCTAATACATGTTACATACGCTACCCCTTGAACAAGATACAAGGGAGTAACGGTAAACGAAAAGATAACTTAATTACATTCTATTAATTCACTATTCTAATGAATTAATTATACGAAGTGGAGCGGACGAATAGCTTTTCATGTACTCAACTGTAATTAATCGAGTACTTGGGAAAAGTTACAAAAACCAAAAGCTTAAACTTAAATTCGAAAATCTAAGCAATTTCTAAGTGACCACATTTGTCAATTTTCTTCGGGCTCGGGGGATGTGGTCAAGTTTGGAGTAGACGAGACCGTGACTGTGGCCAATGCAGCTGTCGCGGTGGCGAGAGCGACAGCTACAACGACGGCAGGCGTGACCGGACTGTTGCTACTAGTGTTACTACTACAACCCGCCACAGCACTCGTTTTGGCGGACGTGGAAGGCACTGGTGGACAGTCCGAGTCAGATGATGATGATCCAGCCCCCGCTGCGTTGACACTCGATGAGCTGGAGTTCTTCCCTTTTGACCTCTGTAAACCTTTGGACTTGGTCTTGTCATTGCCACCTTGTAAAATACCTACCAATTGATGAATGTCCCGAATGATAAAGTCCGGCGGAGGGTTGGGAGTTTCCTGCCCTGGCTCATCGATGGGGATCCACACCGTGATACCTAATTGAGCTTTGAAGCCGCCAACAATATCAGTTTCTATCTTATCCCCTACAATGAGACACTCGAATGGTTGAACACCGAGCGTCGTGCAAACTCTATGAAATATCTCAGGCTGTGGCTTTTCCCATTTCAAGTCACCACTTACAACGATGCAGTCAAAGTATTCTTCAAGTTTCAATTCCCGGATCTGGAAAATTCAACAAGGAAAATTTCTATTCAAGTTTAATTGGGCTTCAAACATATGGTACTCTGAATTGTGTAGCTCATTGATGGCATTTTTTGCTCCCTGTAAATCATGTTTTTTTACACCCTATTATAGATAAATACGCACATGATAAGGTTAACACTCGTGTATTCATATCATCATCAATATTTATAGAATGCTTCGTTTTAAATGCATTTTTATTTTTCATTTCACTTGTTTTCACTCCACACTTTCCCATTCACATTACATAACCACACTAAACACACACAAAAGGAGGACATGATAGATTTTTTTTTCTTTGGTATTCAACTGACACACAATACACAATAGTAAAACTTTATGGCTGTTCTCACTTTCTTTTATTTCAACAATCACTGACATTAAAAGAGTTAGAATTCAGGAAAAATATTACTTTAAATGATTTACATTAAATGATTATACTCGACTGAGAAGGGATTAATTTTGCTTACCATCAATTCTTAACCCTCCAAAATCGAATGTAATCATTACCATGCTCATCGATTTAAAAAAAATAGAAACCCCAACTTTAACTGTTTATTTTTTTGCCTTACCATTCTGGATGGAATTTATTGAAAGATTTTAGGTTTTGTTCAGACAATTCAGAGTTTCCCATTATACTGCTCTGCTCATAGCAACCTGGAGATGTGATCGAGTTCGAGTCATTCATCATTACCTGTGTGTTTGATTCTTTCTTTTGTATCTCTCTTTCTCTGTAAGCTCTCACAAGTCGGGAGCTACAAGACAGTCGTAGAAGACACAAGGCAAAAGGCAAGGAACGTTTTTTGTACGAACGTAGGTTTACGAATGAAGTCAACTGCTGTTTTATTTTCATCAGACAAGGCCACAGAGAACAGATTTGTCATTTCAAATTTCATTTCATTGTGCTGAAGGCATACTAGGTATTTAGACCACAATCACAAATTATTTTTGTCATTTTGTTTTTTCGCTTGTCTCTGAACATAATAATTATTATGTGTCTCTGTCTATATTATCATAAACTCATACGAAGTTCTTTTTTGTGTCTCTCTTTAAATCCTGTTGGTTTTGTGTCTTTGTGTATGACTTTTGGGGGAACGAACGGAATGAACGACGATGACAAGGACAAGAACAAGAACCAGTAGAGCGTAACCGTAACCGTAACCGTAAAACTGGAGAGAATCAGAGGGTTCGGGGGACTATGAGGCTTCACACACAACAGAAAAAACATCTGAAAATCATTTCTCCACTGAAAAATGGAACAGTACACAAGTGTACAAACAAGTATTTCTGTGTTTCGTACAGCAAAAAAACGACTATGAATCTAAATATATATAGATAACACATGTTAAACTCCCACTTCCCATCATTCATCATTACATTGCATGCTTTTATGTTTTGTCTTTTTACCTTTTCCCATTGAGATTGTGAAGGGCCGTTAGTGACGATGGCGAGTTGATATTGCTTGTGTAAAGTTTTCAACAAACTCAGTGTTGATTCGGGGAGTGCCAAGTTACGGTAGCGAAGTTTTCTCCATTTCATGTAGATATCCTCTGCAATAAAATGAAACGAAAAAAAAAGTTGAAATATATGCTTACAATAAGTTCGACCAAACAAAGATTCAATATGCTCCTACATCATTTTGTATTATTGTACGTCACTTTTAAAACTTTTAAAGAGAGGCTTTAAATAAAATATTACCCGCAAAGTCTTCATAGTCTTCTCCCAGAGCTTCAATCCACAAGAGTATTCTATACTCATCCAAAGGCATTCGTGGGTTCTCGACACATCGGCGGAAGCGCCTGAGGAATGTTTCCGAAGCTTTCTTTGCCACCGACTTTGGAATTTCAAATTCTCTTGTCATAATCTCCGAGACCTAAAGTTTTTATAATAATAAAGTACGAATGAAGACTTTTATGTCAAACAAATCAAGCCCCTCTGTGGTATCATTCATTTTCTTTCAAGATTCAATGCATGTCAATTTCCATAGAGTTTTCAACTCGGCATTTTCAAGAATAAACACTGTATTTTTGTACAAAACTTTTATATCATCATAGGTAGGTACTTCTAAATACCATACTGTAGCTTAAATCTATTCGGTTGATTAATTATAACACTTATTTAATACTATAACACCTTAAAGCGTACACCTGTCTGTATGAAGTATGAAGGTATACAGGTCAATATATTATTATATACATTAATGGTTAGAGTTCATACAACATCAATATGTATTACATACATTATTTTATTATTAAAAATTAAAATCAAGCAGGCAACTTTGTATCAGTAGGAATTAGTTACCTTCAGAGGTTACCATCATCATCAACTCATGAAACTCTATAATTGTGATCTGTGTCTGTGAGTAAGAGAGGTCCGATCGGGGATTCCGATTCAATTTAGTCATTCAATAATTTTGGTGCGTGTCTGTAAGCAGTACAAACGTCAAACCCCCACATACCAAAAAATCGACGGAAAACACACTCGCACAACACACAAAGTACATACTTACTAATACATCAAAAATGTACTCTACTTTAATTACGCACACCAAATCTCAATCGTCACAAAACTCTTTCACACTTTTAAATTTAAAATAAAATAAAGTATAAACAACACTAGCTTATTCCTATTTTTCCTATCAAGTTGTTTGTTTCCCTAATTGTTTTTTTGTTTACTATTTCGGAAGTCTGCATATTATGGTCCTTTTCTATTATTTGTTATTTGTAAACTTGATGAGTGCTCATGTTTATGCTTCCTTCCCATCGCCTTTAATTTAAGCCAAAGCCCACAAATGACTCGAAAATAAATGAAAAAAAAAACACACCAAAAATTGCCTGAAAAAATAAACACAACCTGGATTGAAAATTGGTAGGATGCATTATTGAATTAAATTTTGTTTGTTCGTCTTTTTTAATTTTATTTTCATGTTTTCAATCGTTTCGTTTGTTGAGAATTAAATTAAACGCAAATTATCAGAACATTAGATGGAGCAATATAGTTACATCATAACATCATACATATTCTATATATTTACAACTAAGGTACAACTAAGGTCCAGTTACACCGTATTTATCTTTCATTGGTATTTGTCACGTTGACGTGGCGCTGTCGTGGGCCATCAATTGCTATAATAATAATAAATATTTGTAATATCTAAAACAAAGTCGTAAACAAACGTACTGCAAACATTGACACTATTAACTATTGAATATGAAGAAAGAGCTGTCCCTCTGTTTGTATTCATAGGTATTTCTAGAGCACGAGAACCTCATAAAAATTTCAATTTTAAATTCAAACAGAGTTATGACCACGTTTCCAACTTCAACAATTACAATGCATGTGCATTATTATGCTCATAGGATAATTAACTATCATTCATTTTTATATTCGTATCGTGTCCCACTAATGCTTAGAAGGCATAATTTAATATATTGTAATTATGTATACAAAATAGAAATCACTAGTTTATTGTCCACGTTTGGCATGTGTCATCTTCAATTTCAATAGTGTTACACAATTATTTTGCATGAATGTTCGCGAGACAGTAGTAAAATTGTCAAATTATACATTATTTAACCTAGTTAATCCAAACTAAGCCTTCCGCAATGGTATACGTGTACACATCATCGAATTTAAATAAGAAATAAAGACATCAATGTAAAGAAACATATAATCGTTCACTCGTAAGACTGTACAGACAACAGGAACATTAGGCACTCGAATAAATTTGCAATCTGTAGATTATCCATTCCCTCCCGGCCATCACCGTCCAGTTATGCTGCCACTCGAGAAAACGTTGTAGAGGTATTTCGTATCTTATTACCGAGGTCGCTCGAAACCATTAATTAAATAAGTTTTTTAACTTACGATTAGTAACTAAGTAGGTATTAAACTTACAAACAAATCCTCCATAGTAAAATCATCTACATTTGCATTTCCCCAAGTTATTCCCTTTCATTGTAGACCTGAGGGACGAACTTTCGTCAGCTGACGGACGAGTATAAGTGAAGCTTAATATAAGGCGAAGAAGAATAAAATAAACCCAAGCCCACTGAATAATTGATGTAGTTGTAGGTACTTCGGTAGGTATATAACTACCTATGTAAGTACAATGCATTGGACAGCATGCAAAGTAGTAGAACTGACAGAATGATATTACTATGTTATCAGTATTTTTGTTTACAGTTTACGAACTAACTTCCAAACCACACAAAACGACAATGTAGGTCAACCAAGCGTAAGTGTATAATTCCAACTGGCGAGTGGGCAAATTGGCAAATTAGAGTTCTATAAAATAATAAATTTATTCGCCCATGGTCTTCTTTTAGGTCAAAAGGAGCAGAAAACGTTACTCTTTTACTATACCACACAAAATCGAATAACAAAAACGAAGGAAAACATGGGAAATATAATGCATCGATTATTTAAAGGCAGCCTCTCCCTGTATGTACGTGTGTGCAGAGCAGTCCGTTATGTAATCCTAGTTAGTATTTAGTATTTATCAAAGCAATAAAATTCAAAACTGACGTTTTATGTCTGCAATCTCAGACGTATGTAGGATTGGTGTCAGTTTTACACTTTATACTATCGTGTCAGCCTACACATTTGCAAAAATAATTCCGGGTTCACTCATCCAATCCACACCAAATCACAATTCAAACTCGAATAAATCCAATTCTCAGTAAATAAACTGAATTCAAGAATTATACGCATACAATTTGAGTACAAGATTATCCCAGAGTTATTTGTGGCTTGGACTATTACCACTCCTATCATATCCAGGTCACAAACCCTCGACCTCAGCCATTTCAAAGAAATCAAAGGAAATCAATAAGATTGGGATGGGAAGAATTGTAGTAAATTTCAAGTGCGTTATCAAGTTATCATATACAACAACATTGATTGCAACACTGCCAACCATTATATCAACACCTACCCATGTTAATTCCACACACAACAAAGCATAGGGAGACTTAGTGACGACTGAAATTGCATGGAATGATGGAACTGTACATGAAATGTTTTGAATAATATTTAATATAATAATAGAGTATCCATGGATCGATGTGGACGTTGATCGTGGCAGCCAGGATAGATACAAAAAAAATACTTCACATAGATAAATCCCTGCCTACTTGTCTAGAGCTCTAAAGTCTAGAGTAAATTTAAATTATTCATTTCATACATGAACAATTAAATGTTGAAAAACATGTTTTTGTGCACGAGATAGCAATATAATGCGCGATAGCAATGAACCTGGCCCACAATCACATCAAAATGCTGACATTGCAGAGCCCGACGCATACTAAAAAATACAATGGTGTGCCGATACGCGGATATTTAATCCTGCAAATGTGTATAATTACTTAAATATGATTATATTATTCCCATGCTGACTGACGTACAAAACTCATGACCCTCGGAAACGTGTGGCCCAAACCAGAGCAGAGTAGAGCAGATACATACCTAGGTAAGTCAAGTGGCATTATGAAACGAGATAGGATGACCATGATAGATCTCGTATCGCAAATCCTTATCGTACTGTACGTAGTTTAAGTAGGTATAGGTATCTATGCAAGTACTGAACTCATCACGAACTTATTTTAGCCATTATTACATTTTTGCAAAAATTTGAGCAGGTGTGTCCCATGTTCGATCAACTTCAACTTTATTATTTTGTCGGCGTAGTTTGTCGAGTGCAACGTGCAACCGTTCTCGAGAAGTTCATCGCCACTACAGATAACCAGATGAGAAGGACCTACAGATTACTTTGCCCCAATTTAAAAGCTCAAAGTACTTAATATTTTAAAAAAACACTATGACAGTGAAGTATTGCTCTGTTCATTCCAGGATGTACCATCAAGGAGGAACCAAAGTAATAAGTAATGCAACCAGAACCACTCAGCTACTGCGATGTAGAGAAAATATTTGAGCAAAAACAAACTTTTACCACTCATAAATCAAACTTACAGAGATCCGATGAAGAGATAAGAATTAATTTATTCACCCACGCATTTACAACTGTCAACACTTTTGCAAATATGCAAAAGATTATCAATAGTAATAACCAAGACACAGTATCATTTTATCTTTATCAGCAAGAGCAACCAGCTTTTGAAAAAGAGCATAAACATGTATATCAAAATTTAATTTACATTCAGAATAATTTTTAAAATTGTGAGGATTACGAATCTTTATTTAGACCTGACTAGATACTCCAGTCTACTGTAAAAACCCAGAGAGAAAACAAAACGAGAGCTGAACCAATATTAAATTGCATAGATTTTTGAGTACATACAAAATACATATGTACAACAAAAGTGTACACTTGAAATTAAAGAGTTGGACGTGAAGTACTGATATAATTTTAACAGTACAGTACAATACAATATAAGAGCACTTTAGGAGCTACATAGAAAAACAAAAACAGTGTATTATATAACATACAATTAAAGAGTACTTCAAGTAATTATATTTACGCAGAAACTACTTGAATTTTCAAGAAGGCACTCATTCAATTGGAAACGATAATTGAAAAGTGAGACAAAATAAGAATTGGAAAGTACGAGCCTTCCAGCTAAATTAAGATTAGTAAAAAGTTCCAAAGGCCATGGCCATTTGTTTCCTCTCCCTCCTGCCCAAATTAATTTCTCCGCTCCCCCCCCCACTTCCATTTCATTTACTTAAAAATAAATGAAAATTGCATTTCGAAAGTAGAAGACTGCGATTACGAAACGCAACTAAAAATTTCTTTTATGTCTATTTCTTAACCTCTTCACCCTTGAGCACTTTGGTGAGAGCACGAAGATGATGACTAGCAGCCAGGGCAGCTCCTTTTGTCTTCATAATATCGACAGCTTTTGGTGAGCTTTTAGCAGCGGAGCAGAAGAATTCCTCGTAGGTAGTTAGTGTGCTGGCTTCAATAAGACTTTTGTAAACTTGAGACAAATTCTTGATGAGTGCTTCCAGAAAACCACTCTCAGCTGCAAAGTCCCCTAACCAAAGTAAAGTCTCGAGAAGCGTCCCAAGAGTCTGTGTACTCAAAAACCACATTTCCTTTATGTCAGCCCAAACTTCACGGTAATTGCCAGTGAGTCCTAGAACAATGGGACTCTGAGTTTCATCGGGTAAATGCGCATCCCACACAAACCGAATGACTGACTGTCCAAAGCGGAAAACTGTGTTATCCGTTCCCGCGATGAGTCTCGCGGAGGCAAATTGATCCTCAGGAGTCAACGTATTCCCGTCCTTCTGTGCATCCGTGGACTTCTTCACGACGCTGAGGAGAAGGAGCAAGCCTAACGAGGAGACATTCGAGAGTAAAGTCAATTCCGCACCCTCACTACTCAACTGGGGCAAGGCAGCGAAGGCCCAGCGCATAACTTGTTGAAAAATAGGGTTTTCATTGGCACTCTGTGGGTCTAGAACGCTGATATTGATGAATAAATTACATATGTGCATGATAGCAACACGGATCTGATCCAATTTTGTTTTGATTTCATCCGCGGTCCAATCTGGCTCGCCCTCCTTCTTCACTGGCTTCTTTCCAGGTTTCCCTGGTCGGGATTTTCGCTCGTGGAGTTCCTTCAAGTTCTTATACACGGACCAATTATGTGTTAAAAATCGATTGAGAAACTCTTCCACTTCGGAGTCAAGAAGAATTCGAACTCCACGCTCTTCCGCTGTCAAGTGACAAAGTGCGGGCAAGAGGAGACAGAGAAGGTCCGGCAAGAGCGGCTCCATACATTTCCCTTGCTCAGCTAAAACTTGGCTTTCTGCACTCATGTCATCCTCCACATCCTGGAAGGACTCAAAGACAAGTGCAAGGACGAAGGGCAATTGCTTCAAAACCTCTTCTTTCATCGAGGCCGACTCTTCCGCGAGCCAACCGGCCAGACAACGAACGGAAGCACAAGCAAGCGTTTTCTTCTTGGGATCCCAGAACTTCTTGGGATTCTTCTCAGCCTCCCGCCGAATCAAACTGATGAAATTGAGGATAGCCGCATAAGCGCCCTTCAAAGAGTGAAATATTTGCTCCTTCTGTTTGGCATCCAAGTTTTCAAAGTGCTGACCGGACATGAAGCGGGACGTCGTTTCAATAATTCCATAGCAAGAGCCGATCAATTCATCATTGGTAAGGATCTTGTCCAAGCTCCGATCTTCCAGCGTCATTCTCGCCTCAATACAGCTCAAGTGAACCAGCAGTATGAGAAATTGATAAGCAGTCTCGGGCTCTTCAGAGCATTTAATCATCCAGTCAACACCGAGTGCCGGAGTCGTCAACATCACGGATGCTAACTTAATAGCCGGATTCCGTTGCTTATCCGTTATTTTACTTGATAAAATATCCACGAGTCCCTTATGTATCGAGTGAGGCCAGAAAGCCGTCTCAACGGCTTCAGCTGTCATATTAAAGGAGAGCATTATAGACGCCATGAGACCACATAACTCAAACTTTTGATCTGACTGATCCGCCTCGAATTGTAAGGAGATGCGATCCATGAGTTCATTAAAAGCTTCGGGATTATTATCCCACGTACGTGAGCCCAGCCCGATGGCAACACCTTTGATGATTTCCAGTGACTCTTCAGAATTGAAAGAACCTTTGGCATACACGTCACCGAGCCGTTTCACAGCTCCCGACTTGACAAGTGCCAGTCGCCCCTTCTTCACAGATGCTAAACATTTGAGACAATGATAGGCTTCACTAATAACCATGAGGAGTTGATCATCATCCTCATCCCCTTCGTCAGATTTCTCGATAATTTCGAGAAAAATTGGGATGGCTTCCAACATTTCAGGACTTTGGGCAATACTTGGCTCGGCACAGAAGGCAGTCAAAATACTTAATGCCACGGATTTGTAGAGGAGAGCTGGACAGTCGGGTGTTGATGGGGATTTTAAAAGACGGAGAAGAAATGTGAAGCCAATGGCATTGAAGAGGGCGAGACGACTGTCACGATTCAGTTTAGAACTCTTGACAACTTTCGTCACCAGGAAGAGTGCTGCCATTTTTTCGGTGTCATTTTTCGAAGCTTGAAGAGCGGCGATGCACTTCTGCACGCCTGCATCGATCTTTCCCGACATTTCTCTCTCTCTCACTTACTCAGTCTGAAGCACAAAAGTGTATTCAATTGAATTAGGCTCCTCTACACACACCCAAATGGATTTTTACGCTTCAGTGGTCTCTTGTATACTAGCAGAAGTAGTCAATACAGCCAATTTTCAAAGAGCAGCTTCCGTTCTGTTCAGAATGTGAAATGAAGTGAAACAGAATACTTTCCAGCTACGAATATAAATCCCTATGGCTGAGTCAATTCAAAAGGGAAGATGACGATAGGGTTCTGTCAATACTAGAGTAGCCCCGAGAAAGTCTTCACACTTTACCGCAGAGAGTAAAATTTGACCTTCAAACGTCGTTTTTTTTCTTTCTTCACACGCAGCTATTAAATTCCCTTCCCTTTACTAGGTGTCAATTTTCTTTCAGCTCATCCGCTTTCTTGCTCAGTTTTCTTTCTGCACAAAATTACAATCAATATTTCTACCCAACGCAACACGCTCCGTACAACTAAAGTAACGTAGGTATTATATTATCTATATACTGGGCATTCACCGGCTAGCAAGAAACAATTTTTGTACAACTAATAAATGAAACCAGAATGATAGTAAAAGTTCAAAAAACAAATCGAGACCGAACTGAAAAGCTGTACCTAGCAAATATGTAGGTATTTCTAATCTACAAAGTGTATCCCTACTTCGAAAATCGGATTCTTTTTAGAAAGTATGTTAACTCTATAAGATTTAAATGGCTACCACTAAATAGAAACAAAACAAATATTAATGTATTTACCAACAGACTCCGTAATTCAAGCTCACTTCTAGAGAATTAAAAATGATCAACGCGAACCCGTCGAACTTTACTTCAAGTCTGAATAAAAATGTGTCAGAATGGATTCTTAACGAATGCAACTCAATGATCTGCAGAAATATCAAACGAAACCAAACCAATGTAGCACAAAATGACTAAAAAGGCTGAAGACCTCCACCGGCTTCTTCCTAATTCCGACGACCGACCCTACAGACACGAAACTGACTATGAGCCAATTGAAGGGGAGAAGCTACTAGCAAAAGGCACAAGAAACTCCCGTTATTTTTAGGAAAATCTTCAACAGCACATCCCATCTTTATTTTTAAACTCCCAACAATTTTACTTCCTATAACATAAGCCTCTGACTTCTACTTCTACCCAAAAACGTCGTTATAGAAAGAACATTTAAGAACACTAAACAGTTCTATGTACTGTATACCCTTAAATCCGAACAACGTATGCACAAAAGTACATTCGTAATGTATCTTTTGGCATTAGTCATAATATGCACGGCCAGGTTCAATACTTTTAGGAAAACGCAGAGCATCGAATAGCAGCTGTTGCTAATACTTACGTGATTTCTGCCCCGTATATTTAAAAGACCGCATCTCAAAAATCATCTTCTAGATGCTACACATATAAGATAGTACTGTCTTTTCCTTTTCTTTTACGTAATACGTAGGTAACATCCGCATCAAACATAATAGCCGTTATGTGGATCATCTCGAAAACTTTCGTTTTTATATTTTAACTAGACAGTCCTTTGACTTTGAATTGGACGGAGTTCAGCCATCCACCAACGTATCCTTCGTCGTAGGCGTTTATTTCTAGTAGATTCCATTCCTGCCATTTTCTTGGATGATAGGAAGTCAGAACCGAACAGGGTAAACTGAACCAGGAAAAGCAATTAATTATGAAGTTACAAAATACCTACTATTATAGGGGCATTACAAAAATGCTCAGATAGTTCGGCAAGTTAAATAGGTCTGTACCTATATAGGCTCAGCTGTTACAACACGTAGGCAACGTAAATTGCTCATAAAATTAATAGGAACGTTGACGACAAGACAAGGCCTTTGAAAGCCCTGCATATTTATTTCAATCAATCTATCTTGTAAATATTCATTTAAATACTTACATTCTATTACGCCTGTTATTACTTGTTATTACTCTTATTAACAGCAATAGCAATAATTTAAAAATAATAAATTTCTTTCTCTAAATAAATACAAATTGAAATAACGATGGGATGGAGCACTCCAGCCCACAATAAAGTGCCTTTTTTTTCATTCGTACGCGTACGCAAAGAAGGAACACAGGAATGACAATGACAAACATAAAACGTAGCAGATACCTCGAATTCTCCAAAAAATTGAGTCACCAGAATTCCCTGCTTACGCATACATGTCTACAACTGACGTGAGAGCCCAATATCTGTATTAGAAATAAACACTCCAGGACCGAAGATGATTCTACGCGGATAGTAAACTGGTCATCGTCATCGCGTCGCTTTCGCAAGAAAAACGAAATGCATCAGAGCAGAACAACAAATACCAAAAACATGGAAACAGTATACCTACCCACACAGGAATTCGCATTCTACCACCAAAGAGGGGAGCGGAATTGCTCTACCGGCATACCTAGAAGAAAACGTTCCGTCTGACGTTATTGATTGCAAAAAACATTAGCAGCTAAAACATATGTACAGCTTCTGCGAATGGAAACTGCGAAACTAGCACAGCTATCCTAGAATGTTTGTAAAGGTATAGTAGGTATACCAACTTGCACTTCAGCTGTACTGACGATTTTGCAGAGCAGAGAGACTGGGAGAAGCCAGCCTCTTACGCAAACCCAGCTACAACCAAACCAAAGAGTCATGCGAAATTTGAGGAAATGACGTCATTTATGGCCGTGCTATGTTTTCTAGATTCTAGACGAACAGTCCTGAATGTTGTACTAGTACCAGCACGTGAATTGGATCGATAACTATTCCTATTAACTTTTCTTGTAACTCAGAACTCAGCCTGTGCGGTGGAGTGGAGTTGTAGTATTTAAGTCCCTACCTTCACAAAATTCCTAACAAGGATAAAATTCCAGTCAATCCAGTTCCAGACAAAAAAAACTTTTTCCTTCACGTTCACACGTCAGCCTCTGTTTAACTTTGTCGAACACAACTCCAGTATTGTAAATGTGGGAAATTTATAACAGAACCGAAATGAATGAAAGAACACTTTCAAAGTTGATGTCGGTATTTAATTTTTAAATCCCTTAAACGATACCGGTACGGATCTTGTTCTGGATAGTGAATCTCTTCCTAAACCAATTTTTCAAAAAGACGTACATAGGTAGGTATAGAAATTCACCTGCAGACACTCACCCGCTGTTCTACCTACTTGTAATACCTATGCAGTACAACCATATCGAATAAAGGAACTGCTTCAACGTGAAACTCTCGTACCAATGAATAATACCTGAACTTACTTAGTTTGAGGAAAATACAATATTACATATATTCATTTATCATGTCCTCACTCGGCAATAAAGTATAAAAGTTTGACTCACGTTTTCAATTTTGCAAAAATATATGCGCTCTTTCCTTGAAACTCTACAATAGTTTGTATGCCGCCTAAGGTTTTCCTTTTTGTAGATGGATATCCGACAAAAAGCCTTTTCAATCCAATAAAAAGGATTACCATTCTTTACATCTGAAGTGGAAGTTAAGCTGGTTACATAAATACACAGTAATTACATCATAACCATACGGCAATCCTGCAGGATTGTACTGTAGGCAATTGCGCTTCAGTTTTTTGGAGAGATTCCTAGAATTCTACCGTCAAATGCTCCAACCCCAAACTTTACTGGAAGTCTGTTTAAGGAATTCAGAGATAACATCAAAGCCATGAAAACAAATGAATTATTTCTAGAAAACGCTTACGACTCCAATTATTATTAGTATGGGAAGGCAATTCCCGAGTGAGCCATCCCAATAGCTTAGTACCTTGAAAAAACGTTGACGGTTGAAGCGGATAAGTCACGTTGCATCACTTAAATGATAACATTAAGTTTCGGAGAAAGAAAATGAAGAAATTGTAAGTAAAAGCTGCATTATTAGACAGCATGTGGTGAATTGTGAGGACCTACCTCTTCGTGTAAAAGCACGTGATTTAATGTCCTATTTCTCACTTTCATCCGCAATACTGTAATTGTACATTGCATTGGTTGGGTACACATAGGGAATAAGTACGCCTAATTAATCGTCTACATGTAAGTACCTACGTCTATCTGTAATGAATTCCCGTGTGCCGTCTAAAGAAACTTTTCTGCCAAATTAAAATAATTGTTATTACTTCCACAAGTCATTCTCAAAGGGGATCTCATATCCCATTAGGCCCTCTAGAGTTACAACTGCAGTCATATACAGATATGCATCATAAGGGAACGCCAATCATCTACGTGTATTTCCTACATAAAAAGTCAAAATACGTATCAAAAGAAAAGGAAATCCTATCGCAGCTCTTATATTGCAGCAGTGAAACTCAACTACCAAATACAAACATTTTCTCTCTAGAAACTTGAGTTCTTTATTTTAAAGGTCAAAGGTACAGCTGGCCGTACAGTACAACTCAACCACCAGCATAGCACAGTAGGATTAGGTAGTTCTCTAGCACAACAAAATTGCCCGGATCGATGGCCGCGTGTGCGAGACCGAAGCAGCAGCGGAAGATTAGAAACCGAACCGGGTAGTAACTTGTACCTACTGGACGTGGGAAATGGGTAGCAGTGCCGAAGCTGAAACTGAGACGGAGATTTCTCTTAAATTGCACAACCTCGAGACACACGGTAATCTGATGCAAAGTAAGATTCTATGGCCTTACGATAAAATAATATGATGTTGAAATCTGCAATCTGCAGTCTTCGTATTATGTAAGGAGCATGGAGAATGGAGATACAGATTTTACTGACACAAGCAATTTGTCGCAGATTTCGCTTGACTTTCATTTTTCCTTTTTCACCCGGACGCGGACGGCAAGAACGCTTCAAAAACGCTCATATGTACCTACCTACTTACATAGGTAATGCGCATACTAAATAAAAAGAAAGAAAGAAAGAACAAAGTAAGAAATAAGATCTATTGTTGTAAACATGTTTTCCGTAGAAGCAAAGTTGTAAGTTGAAGTAAAATAGAAATAAGAAAAGAAAATAGGATTATATTAGCATCAATTTTGTGCTATCAAACTATGGCTTCCAGCAAAAATACTGAATTTTGAGCAACTGCTACATTTTTATCTTCGTTAAATATTATCTCTGCCATCTCCGATTCCTTCTTTTTTTACTGTTGACTGTGAAGTAAAGTACCTCCTATCATCATTTAGATCTGCTCCTAGCTTTGAATCCGGTCTGGCCTTCAACCATATTTTAGCTTCCTAGGGTTCTCTTGGTTGGCTTTGGCTTTGGCTATCGCTTGAATTTCATCCTTAACTCCTAACTACCTACTCAAACTAAACACACACGGGTATTTGTATATATGGTATCCCGAATGCTTTTATACTATACTTTATCTACTTACAGAGCTGAAGCAGGTTGTTGAAAGAAAAAAAACGGTCTCTCTCTCTCTTTTTTTCTCTGCTAAGTAAGTTCTTCGATCTCGTCTATTGTTCACCCGGCTTTTGTTATTTCATTTGATGCTGCAAGGAGGCAAGTTACTTACATTTCACATTTAGAAATTCGACTCAAATGGAATGGAAACATTGCCCTTGGTTGTTAGCTGAGAGTACCATAAGTAAAAGTTCTTGTCCTTCTGGTTCTGGTTCTGGTGGTGTTCTGGTGAAGGCAATAAAAGCGATAACGAAGTCAGAATTCTCCCAAGAAAAAGTAAATGATTCCGAGAACAGGGTACCGGGCACGAACTCAAGTTCAAGTTATTAGTCCATCAGGCAAGACGGAGATGGATCAACATGGAGAATCTAAGGGAAATGTTCACTCAATAGTGAATGGGGGGCATGTGGCATTGTTCAAACAATCGATATGTACATTAAAGTCCACAAACAAAACAGGATTCTCTATAATTCTATGCCTCGTGTGCAGGAGAATTGAACCGTTGATTGCAGGGTGTAGGAAGAAAGCCTCAAGGTTTCCCTTGGTTTCGAATTTCACTAGAATCGCACACTATCGTCAATCGTACACAGTACAGAATACAGAAAGGTTGAAGGCTGAGAATTATTCTACACACTTTAATAATGAACAAAGATGAAAGGAGTTCATGAAAGATGAAATTGAAGTGCACGCAACCCGCCTATCTTTCACACGTATGGGTTATAGTTTATAGTTTTTGTAAATATGCATACACAGACGAAATAATTAACAGTAAATTGAATAACTGTCAACTACACATCACTTTAATTACTTCAAATGTTGAAATATACCAAAAACAAGCTAGGTAACGTGTAAATGATGAAGCACTGATGACAGAACACTGAAGTAGGAAGTAATTAACTGGCACTGGCACTGGCAAGTGTTCAATTTTGAATTTCAGTCAATTCACAAATATAATTATCAATTAGTACAGCTTTGTCTATTTCTTTGATTTTTCAGTCTGGAAATTCGAACAAAACAAGGGTCGTTGAACGGTCTTTTAGTTAAGTAAGGATTTGAACAAACTTATTTAAACTGCCGATAGTAATTTTAAATGTTATTTAACAAATTGAAGAACGAACTTTGAAGAAACGCTTTCCACTGTTTCCACTTTCCACGCTCAAAAATTACAAACTAATACAAAATTCGCGCCTAGCCGTGCAAGCCATTGAACACTGTGTGAAACATTTCAATGAACGCAGTACAAAACCGATAACCCTAAAAACCATCCAATTGTGTAAATTAACCTTTTCAAACGGTCTGTATTTGGTTTTAAATATTTTTGAAGTGTTAATTTCTTGTTTTGACCTTTTTGAAAAGTGTTAATTTCTTGTTTTGACCTTTTTGAAAAGTGTTAATTTCTTGTTTTGACCTTTTTGAAAGTGTTAATTTCTAGTTTTGACCTTTTTAAAAGTGTTAATTTCTAGTTTTGACCTTTTTAAAAGTGTTAATTTCT
>JAQFZC010002868.1:0-20999 GCA_034695205.1 Dicyrtoma fusca
CCTCACCCACAGTGACTGATTGAGTCAGGTTGTATGAACTTCGGTTAAATCGACCCAATGAATGAAATTAATTAATTTTTTTAATTTACTTTTATAAAGCATTCTTTCCAAAGTTCCCCAGTTCCTAATAGGTTAAAATAGAATTTAGAAACGTGCGCACGATGTTTGTTCATTTAAGAACGAGTATTACACAAATAACCCATTGAAAGTTACGCATACCGCATACCTATCGGTAAAGACGAGCTGACATATTTAGTACTCATTTCAAATTTTATTTTTCAAGTACAAATTTTGGTCTCTAAAAATATGTATACATAGGTTACTATGGTAGTCTATAAATGTCAATTATGGGCAGCAAAATATGAGAGCTACAAGCATTTATGTATATGTGTGAAAGTTTCCTTCACGTAGGTATGTCTGGTATTCAAAAGGGAAATCTTGACTCTGAGCTTTTCTATTTCGTATTTTCTACTCATGCCTGTACTGTGTGAGTGTGTGAGTCTCGCTGGCATGTAAAATCCAAAGCTTACTTTTCCTTCCCAGTCACTTTCTCCGCTGCTTTCACCCCGAACACTTCAAACTTTCTCCAGCTCTCTCATTTTTCTAAAGCACAGGTCCCTGAACGACGTAACATACAGAATTCCATTGAAACTTTCACTCGCTTTCACTTCCTTTCACTCCTCAACTTTTAGTCTTTTCACCCCTTACTTCCTTTGGGCTCTCAAATTTCCTGTGTTTTACACTTGTTTTTCACTCTTCAAGTTTCTACTAGCACTTGAAACAACGGAAACTACAATTTGATAGTTTTCAGTGTAAAAAAAGAGGAGTTTCTGATTATCAGTAAACTCGAGTCATCACGAAAAAAAAAAGAAAAAGAAAGCCAAGGCGAAGCCCATTACATTTTGTATCCATCCTTTTACAGATCTGATCCGCGAGGGAATACGACACTCAAAGGAAGACACATTTTAAGTCTTGCAATTAAAATGTTAATAATTAAAAGTGAAAAATCTGTATCTGGATGAGTACGTATAAGTGAAAGTGCAATTTTTCGTCGAGAGTTTTGAACTTAAAATGGTGCGCTAGCTGTTCTTTTATAGCTCACGTTACGATTAAATTACACGACGTGACTTCACAGCCACTACGTTACATTACGAAGGGATTACACAAGACTAGCTCAAGAAAAGATAAGACCTCACAAGGAGTAGTGTTACTAATGTTTTATTAATTCAAAACTAACATTTTTTTTCATGGCCGTACGGTAGTAGTGCTCATCCAGTAACGTACATAACTTTGTAGGCTACACTTGTCATAGCCAGTGCAGTGAGTTCAAAATGTTTTTTTTAAAAAAACAAATAATGTTTTGTCACTAATTTTTAAATAATCAACAGATTTTCAGAAAATATTGCTCACAAATTCGGAAACTATTTAAATCTGCGTTTTTAAAAAACGACCAAGGTACAAAGAGTGCTTTCAAAATTGACATTGCATTAAGATTTACAAAACGTATATTTTTTAAAATTAGTCCTCAATTAAAAACTGTGCTTCAGAAAGAAATAATTTCCAAAATCATATATCATTATAAAATCATAAATATTTTCAAAATCAAAAACTGCGCTTTCGAAAAAAGGACTTTTTCAAAAAATGTTTTCAAAATTAACAAAAATCCTTAGACTTAAACTTCTTTGAAAAGACAGACTAAAACTTAATTCGGTGAAATTGATTTGAAATGAATTAAATAATGCAACTAATAATTTATAAAAACTAAAAAATAATTTTAAAATAAACTAAACTGGAGTATCTATATGGGTAATACTTATGTTCTTAAACTTTAGTGTAAAACGCGTACATATAATCAGCCAGCAAGAGTAATCACAACAAAATTAATAGATCTATACGGGACTGAAGATCAAACTTGAGCTCATTTCGTTGTCGAAACTACTTCTTCAAAGTTGGTCTTCAAAGCATTAAGCTAAGCTACACACATTAATCTACGTGAAATTAGTTAGTCCCTAGATTTGTGATTTTGGTATGGATTTTAAACAAGTTTTTTTGGGCTGCCGAGAGTGATTTTTAAGTGATCAGAGTAAAAAAAAGGATTCTCTATTATTATTTAACTTTAATAAAAGTTTTAGAATTAGTAATACAATGGAACAGGAGTACATGGAGAGTGTGAACGAAAATGAGAGCAACAACATGAGTGGGAATGAAAATACTAATATGGACCCCCTAGTGAATTTCGATGCGGACCTTTGGAGCTCTGGCTCAGACTCAAGTGGGGGGTTCCCAATGTCAAATTCAATTTCAAACTTTTCATTAAATTCCATATTTTTCGAGAGTGACACCCTCGACGGTGACAAAATGGGAAGAATTGATTCTGTCTACGAGGGAATACTTTTAAATCAAAATAGTCCTTTTGACCTGGGAGATGTGAATAGAAATTTGAATTCCAATTCGAATTTTTCAACTTTCACGTCCCTCACTGACAGTGTGGGTTGGGAGGATGAGATGCTCAGTGGAAATAATTCAAATTACAATCCTCAACTCTCAATTGACATGGTCTTCAATGCAGGGCATTTAATTTCCATTATTACCTACAGCTGTCTCCTCGTCCTGTCTGCTATGGGTAAGAAAAAGAAAACAAAAATAATTATTTTGTTAACCTTTTCGAAACGATAATATACTTAGTTTTGAATGTTTTTAAAAAGGGTAATTTCTAGTTTTTTGACCTTTTGAAAGTGTTACTTTCTAGTTTGGACCGTTTTGAAAAAGTTTTATTTACTAGTTTTGACCGTTTTGAAAAAGCGTTATTTACAAGTTTGAACCGTTTTGAAAAAGTGTTTACTAGTTTTGACCCTTTTGAAAAAGTTAATTTATCGAATTAGGTAAACACTTTTGTACAGCATTCTTTCCATGGTTCCAAAATTCCGATATTTCTAAAACTTTTGTTAGGAAAATTTAAAAATGTATCTGGGAATGACCCAAAAATCACCCTTAACATAATATACCTATATGATGTGATGCCATGTCTTATGCCGGGGAGGAAAGCAGTGTCAACCTCAACTTTGTTTTTGCAATGTGAATAAAATTTATATTTCCCTCGGTCATATGTATTCTAGCTTTTTGAAGCTGGGACACAAATTAGCATAATTAGAACTGGTACGTGAATGTAATAGCATTAGCTACATAGGCAAGTGTGGTGTACATAAATATACATGTGTACACTCAAGCTTGAATTTATTCAAATGCTGAAAAGTAAAACAAACTATTGAATTATCAAAGGGAACGCTGTGGAACCGCATTGCCCTTCTGCCTTTCGAGAGTTTCTAAACTTTGTTTTTGCATCCACAGACACACATGAAATGTCCCCGTAAATTAATTATGCACTCAACAGGTTCGTCTCTATCTTCCACAAAAACATCAAAGCACTCTCAGTGTATGAATTAGTTTCTTTTTCTTTAGTGTTCATTTACAATTTACGAATGCTATCTATCTTTGATTGCCACAGCTGCTAATAAAATAGTGAAAATGATGACTCATGACAAGAGGCAAAATGAGATGAAGGCATTTTAGTTTTTCAATTTTACTCATTTCAAGAATAAAGTGGCTTGGATTGTGTGATTTTTACAAGAGCCAAACGTGTTTTTTTATATGAACTATGGGGTTGGAACGGCCATGGGCAATAATCAACTAGAAGAATAAATAATTAATTCATTAATGTAGGTAGGTATTTAATCTGACTTTAAGTTGTCAGTGAGCTACTGACTAGTTAATTAGATCTCGATTACACACAACTGTAATATGGTTTAATTACTGGAAGAATTGACATTGGTTATGAAATTCTCGATTTCATCCTCAACATTTATGAGTCTAATGTAGTAATCTATTTCACTATTATCTTCCTCACTAAGCTCTTTAATTATCGTAGGAATTAACCACTCACTGAGTTGAGGTACCTACTATGTACCTATCGTCGGTGAAGATGCATTGTGGCGTGGGTCCAATCCTGCCTAGAAAGCATTGATTGCACTGTGGCGCGAGTCCAGGGCTCAACTAATTGTATTGCTTTGCTCATTGTGGAGCAAGTCCAACGAACAAATTGTACGTCACTGTGCGTTTAAGCTTGCATTAGAATTACGCCACTATGGACCTTCACCGACGCTATGCACGTAGGTACTTCTTTTACACGGTACCCTACTACGTCTACACTCTGACCTAGCAACGATGTATGTGTGTATAACCTTATGGAAGAAGGAATAATTACGTAATTACAGGGCGAAATCTTTGGGAACTGTACATTGGTTTACCTAACGTTACAATTAGCTGATCTAGTTTAGCCTTGAATAGCCCGCATACTGTCAGAGGATCAGCTTGTGTAATGCTTTAACCTTTTCAAAACGGGAATATTTACAATTTTACACTTTTAAAATTGGTTATTTCTAGTTTTGAACTTTTCGAAAATGTTAATTCCTAGTTTTGGAAAAACTTTTTAAACATGTTAATTTCTAGTGTATGTATTCGTGGATTTGGTGAACATTTGGCTACAAAAATGTTAACTATAAAATATCTTGTTGCTGTTAATGATGGTCAAAGTCTTGTTGAGTATTTATGTAGGTAGGTACATACATTAGTAATTTTTATAAAAAGAATTACTAAAAGCATCTTCGTGTTACTACGACGATTTCATTTCAACTAAAAAGGATTCTATTTTTCAAGGAAAGTATCTGTCTGTCTGAGTTGTTTGTGGTAAACTGTGGGGAAAGTTAATATAATTTTTGGCACACCATTTGAGTGTTGAATTTAATATTCCCAGGTTTTTAGGCCCCATCGTCCCAGAAAAACGCAAATGGATTCTTAATCTTAAGCAGCTTTCAAAAGTCGAAGTCATTTATTTCCCTATGCTATGATTAGGTAATTAATTTGCTTTCAGAACTGTCTTGTGTTGTCTCTCAATTATATTTTATTTATCTAAAAAGCTCAAAATGCTCCTCTTGGAACGGTAAATTCAGTGTAAATAGACTCAAAACTAAGTGGTGAGTCACAAACTAAAAAATTACTTTCACCTCGACGTATTGTAAAGTGCAGCCTTAGTTCAGCCAGCTCCTCTAAAACGCTCTACAACACTTTTTGGAACTCGTTCCCTTCTATAATTTATGAGCAATTTTCTGGAAATTAGGCAATTATCAAATTATGAATGGTCAAAAGGCTCAGAAGATAGACCTCATGCCATTTGGATTCAAGGGCACGGTTGAAGTAATGCCTGAGAAGTTACATAATCCTTCTCTATTGAGGTCTTGCAAACAAACATTACCACGTAACACGATGTGAAACATCAAACAAGGCAATACTGCGTCTGAACATATTTATAAAATGTAAAATGTTTTCTTGCCGTTTTTGCAGGCTTTTAAAGCGCCATATTTATTATTTTTTTAAACCACATCACCTTCTATAGTAACGTACCTAGAATGAAACCGAAATTATTTACACGTTTAGGAAGCATTGGAAATTGGGAACGCTCTATTTAGATTTTCGAAATACATAATAAAACAAATTATCGGTAAAAACAAAGTTTACAAAATGTGTGACACATAATGCGAGCATTTACTTGTGCCCAAAAGAATCAAAATACGATTTCACTTACACGTACATATCTATTACATAGTATGAGTTCGTATTTCTCTTTACACAGGGAAGCAACATTCTCCGCTGAATGTCTACCATTCCATGAAACATGCCTTCACATAGGTACCTATTAATTAACTTGTCATTTCTACACGAAAATAAGTTTTTTTTTTATAGAAAACTGTCAAAGATCGCTTGAAAAAAATTGCAGGACAATTCTGACAACAGCATGCATGCATGAACTAAATTACTTGAAATTGTTGAAATTATAAAAGTGTAACGCTCCTCAAGTAAAAATGGCAATTTGTAATTGTCATTTGTAATTACTTTAACGTCACTTCCACTGGGCGAATTCACGCTGTTTTCCAGACGTAGACAACTTTGATTACACTTACTATTCACTGTAGTCATTACTTTTTATTTAATTATCATTTTTTGACTACTTTTTCTAGAGAAGGGAACTCTAAAAAGCCTAAAGAATAAGCTCTGGGACATGCAGCGTACATATCACAGAGCCTTGCAGGATTTCCGAGCACAGGTCACCCACTCGTTTCAAAATGAACTTGGCTGTTGCTAACTTAGCCAGAAAGGCTTAGCAAACAGGTTAGCCCCCAGACCAACCTGTACTGGCAAGATTTAGTGATGCTTGAAAGTACACTCGAGTGTACAGATGGTGCCAAACTAATGTCACCGTTAATGTTATACGCTTATTTCATGCCACTGTTGCTTGCAGAATAATTGAGTGCTTTTAAATGTTTCAGGAACTGTATTTTAATTACAGTCGATTGTGAGTCACAACCGTATTATAGCAATATGTACATAAAATGCATGGAGATCCAGAATACAGTGTACACTTTACAAGACTGACGAAGAAACATGCCCCAGGTAGCTTTTCAGTACCGAAAAAGTAAAATGATCTGTTCCATCCGTCAAAAATATAATGCTTTAGAGCACATACTTCATATAATGAGATACACGTTAATTAGATCGATTTTTAAACAGTTTTTAAGGTCAAAAATTTTCATCTAACAAATGTAAATATAAAAATATAAATTTTACGCTCACTCCCTTTGCCACTTTTAAAAATCATTTAAATACATATTAAAACTGCTTTTAACCTCTTCGACACGGTGCTATCTTGTTTTACATCTTTCTTAAAACGTTAAAATCTTGTTTTGACCTTTTCGAAAGTGTCAATTTCTCGTTTTACATCTTTTCGAAAGTGTTAATTTCTTGTTTTACATCTTTTTGAAAATGTTATTTTATGGCTTTGACCTTTTTGAAAGTCTTAGTTACTGGGTTTTAATGCTTTTGAAAATATTAATTTCTATTTTTGACAGTTTTGAAAAAGTTTATTTCTAGAAAAGGCACTTTTGTAAAGCGCTCTTTCCGTGGTTTCCCAGTTGCGAATAGGAAAACATGCAATTAGGACCCTTGTCCCCTTTTTTGGAATTAAGAATTATTTTTAGGGCTATGGACGGAGAAAGCATTATAGAAAGTGAAGACAGCTGCTTCTTCAGACCGCAAATTCATTTTCCTTTTCACTTCTTTCTACCTCATTCGTTTACTTTCCTTGAGAGCTCACTGCAATAAGCGCCATGAAGGAAAAAAAATAATTTCGCTCCCTTATTAGTTATATGCTTCGCATATATTTGTTAGTATAAAAATGTCGAATAAAATTTTCATTCCGTCTGTCTTGAGGACACCTACGCAAATTATGACCGACTTTGCTAAGGATAAATGATATTTGTGAAACTCGGTAAATTGATTTCCATTCAGCAGCCAAGTTGACTCGTGGACGCGACGAAGTGTCAACGCTAATATTGACAAAGCGTACCTGAGTACTAATTTATTTGCTGTGCCGTGAAGATTTGCGGATTCTACATACATGACAATATTTGAAGTAAATCAACTAATTGAGACAAAGCGATGGGAAGTATTTTAAGCGCACCCGCACTTGACTGACCCACTTATTGATTCACTCAGCGATTCAATCAATCATGCAAATCAGAAACTACGTCGCAGTTAACATTGCAAAGGGATGTTTAAGGATGACGTGAATACAGAATTATTACTCAATCTTATAATGTTAACAAGTTCCATGCAAAGTTCTTAGAAACGCTATAAATAGGCCAGATAAAATGCACAGGTAATACATGCACGTATGTAGTACCTTACGTAAGGTGTTTATGTAAGAAATTTAAATCTGTTTTACAATTTTAAAATGATTCAAAATTCTGGGGAATAGAAGGGTTTCAAGTGTTATGATCAATCTGATGATAATTAATGCAAGTAATAATAATATGCATCCATACCTTTCGTTAGTAACTCTGTAAGTCTGTAACTATGTATATGGAGCTCAATTTTCTTGGAAATGGTAATCAAAGTGTTACGAAACTAACTGTACAGACTTGAAATCCTCTCATGTATCCTAACAAGCCACGTGGAAGCTACACATTACACTGATTGAAATCCTATTCCAAGAAAAGGAAGCTCCACATATAAATTAGATATTCTTAATAATTATTGGAGAGAGCATCTCAAAACTTTTCCCTGAAAACTCTACCCATGGACTTCATTAATTGGCTTGACAAGATACATAAATATCATGTGACAAATGCAAAGAAAAAATGTTGTATTAAATTAGATCTTGTTTTTTTTGCTTCATTTCACAAGCATTTCCAATATGCGTTTCTACCATTTTAAAAGGATTTACATAGATAGAACACTTAACATGTTTTCAAAACCATCTACCTATTAAATTTGGACACCTATTGCATCCTTTCAAAAACATTCAAGCGTGCTACTTGAATGTTTTGCAAATTTAAACAATATATTATGATCCCTACATAAATATTTTGACTATTTTTCGACAAAGGATGAATTCAGGACATTTTAATTAACAATATCGATAACACGCGTGAATCTACACGCTGTTTTGAACCGTGTCAAATTACGCCTTTAGGGCATGCACGCCTCGTAGGTAATCTGGTTTAATTTAAAGTACTGGAGTCTATTGAGTTTCCAACGAAACAGACTTAAGCTAAACAAAATACGTAGGTACGGTATTCTTCAAATAGCCACTTACGTTCTTAAGTTACCCATCGCTGGATATTTTAGTACTTTTAACAGGCTCAGGAGAAATCAAGGCCAAATAAATTCAGGAATTTTCGAAAACTACAAATAATCCAGGAATGTGTTGCTTATCTAATTTTAAAACTATGTTTTTATGCATGCACGTTTCTTTAGGAACTCCACGCCGATTTCTTCTATCATTGCAATGCAATGGATCTTAAGTTTCCTTCCAAAATGTGGTTTTCCCCACATTCGGCATTCATGAGTCTTAACAACTCGAAACTGAAAATTCGAGCAATTATTTTCTTTACAAGAACCATTTCCAATTCCCAAAAACCGAGGCAATTCAATTCTGAATAAATTCTTTATTTTTCTTATCGATTTTTCTTTTACTATTCCACAACTTAGGTACTTCCTTTGTGACTGAGTTTTTCCTGGTTTTGGGATATACATAGTATAGCCAGCTTGACGAAGCAGTACAAAGTACTACTGATAGAGGCATTTTTCTTTTTCTTTATGCATTTCTTAAAATTACATATGTATGTAGTACCTACCTATATATAGTTTACGGCGCAGCATTACAAAACCCGAGAAACTTTGTCCATACGTCGGCATTAGTGAGCTTGAATTACCTACCACGTAAAGTTTATGAAAGTAGGGAAAAGTTAAAGCTTTATTGTTTATCGTAGACTGTTGTAGTTGAGTATAAGAAAAACTAAAAAAAAAAGATAGTTTTTTCTGGGAAATTTAATCCTACGGGATCAAAACATCGCCATTTAGGATTTAACGTCAAAGTCAGCATTTATGTGGTACAGTCTTCTTCCTACTTTTAGCAGAGTAAATCAAATAAATAAACTTGTTTTCAAAAGTAGTTTCATCCAAGATCTAAATTAACATACTATTCTGATTTAAGAAGCAAGATTAGTGAACCTGACTCTTAAAGGTTTATTTTATTTGGAGGAGGTCAAGCGTTTAATTTTATATTTTAAAAAGAGGCATCATTGTATGTATGTACATCAATAGTAAAATTCAGAGCTAACGAAATCGTTTAAAGTTTTGTTTTGTAGTGTTTGGCAAATAAAGTTGAACTTATTGTTAGATGCCCCGAGAAATAAAGGCACTACACATATATGCTGACTGCTGACCCATATGGAAACCCATTCCAGCATCTTTTCGATCCCCAAGATACAAAATAATTAGTCATCACTTACAGACGTCAAAGACTAACTTCATAGCAACACCAATGGCCACAAAAGTTCTACAGAGCAGAGTGAAAAAACTTTTCCCATGCACTATGCCTTCCTTCTTCTTCTGTATGAACGCATACAAATTGGAACGCAAAGCAATTAGGTGTGAAAATTTATGGAAAAAATGGAAATGAACTTCAAACTTTTCTCTTGAAACCAGGTGTGCAACTTCCATACAAAATGTACATATGTGGCGTCAGCTTTAGTGCAGCAGTTACCACAGAGATCCGATCCAAGCATCTTTGATAATTTTGTAAAACCTTGTTAAAAAAATATGGCTCATTTCATCTCGGAATTGAAAATGCATGAATTTCTTTTAATTTTATTTCCCATACTTTTCTACTTGAGTTGTGGTTACAATTTAATACAACTTTGAGTACCTAAGTACCTAGTTTAAATAGGTACATGCGGTGCCCTCATATAGGGCTTTCTCTGAAGCCCACTTTCTATTCTATTCTGTAGGCTTTCTTGGGTTTCATTCTTTAAAGTTGTCAAAAATTATAAAATCTTATAAAAAGTATTAACGTAGTAAATAGTATGTAGAGTTACAGTTGTCTGTCCCTGGAAATCATGGTTAATTAGCCTTGTGCATATGACACTAAAGCTATTATTGACATTTGCTTGTACTTCGCTTTCCGACTTTCATGGAAATGAGACTATATTGTAGTCTTTATCTGTTTAGAGAATTACAGATGCTATTTAACCTTTTTGAAACGGTAATATATCCAGTTTTGCATCTCTCTGAAAGCGTTAATTTCTTGTTTTGGCCTTTTTTAAAAGTGTTAGTTGCTAGTTTTGACCATTCTAACAACGCTAATTTCTTGTTTTGGTCTTTTTAAAAGTGTTAGTTGCTAGTTTTGACCATTCTGAAAAAGCTAATTTCTAGTTTTGGCCTTTTTTAAAAGTGTTAGTTGCTAGTTTTGACCATTCTGAAAACGGTAATTTATTGTTTTGGCCTTTTTTAAAAGTGTTAGTTGCTAGTTTTGACCATTTTGAAAACGGTAATTTCTTGTTTTGGCCTTTTTTAAAAGTGTTAGTTGCTAGTTTTGACCATTCTGAAAACGCTAATTTCTTGTTTTGCCTTTTTTAAAAGTGTTAATTACTAGTTTTGACATTTTTGAAAAAGTAATGTTTTGTAACGAACACCGTTTCAAAGCATTCTTTCTCTGGTTGACGGCTTAGCAGTTCCGAATAGGTTAAAGGAAATGTTAGCTGTGCTCTCTGTTGCAATTGTAGATTCCTAGGCTATACGGAAACAAGTTTAAGCACATCGTCTGCCAAGAACCAAACTAAAAGACATTTCCCATGATTTTGTATCAAACTTGCGTCATTTTACTTCCTCACAGGCGATTTATACCTTTTGGGTCTTTCGTTGTATTGACTTTCCTCGTTTTGACTCGAGATCCAGTAGTCATAACAAATAATTTGAAGCGTCAACTTTGTTTTGAATAATAAAGTTTGTTTTTGTCTGTCTCTCTCATTAAAAGCCCCTTAAACTCTTCTATGGCGTACTTGGAAATTGTTCAAATCGTTGATTACATCATTAAGAACATGCGTATGTACATAAGTGTATTTTATAATTTTCAGGAAACTGAAGCGAAATGAAATCGAGGTGTGAATTTAGTGGTGACGTAGTTCTTCAAGCAGATAGTTAGCCTTATTTGCCTTACAGACAAAACTAAAACTTTTTAGTAAACGCGGAGGTACCTCCATACATACCAATGCAATGTGCGTAGCAGATTCATTCGAATCCGGCGTCTATTGATTTCTTTAAGATTTTGAATGGCTGCACAGCCAATAATGATAAAAACTTTGTGCTCATTAAAATTATGCAGTGAGTCAGTCAGTAGTACACACTGGAAAGCTCATTGGACAGAGCTCTGTTTTTGGATGCTTATACACTAGTGAAATCAATGGGAAGATGAAGATCCTCCCAATAATTACGACATCGGATATTATTTTTAAGCGAATCTAACGTTGGTCGCACCATACATTACATGCCAAGCATTACATTTTTCGAACAAGCTGTAATTTCACCATAATTCAAACTTTTCGAAAAAAAGAGTTCAGGATTTAAACTGTAACAATCATCTATCCACTTTTTGAAAGAGGAAAACTATATTTTTGGTTGTCTTCCTTTTTGATGGTCTGCCCATCGAACTACGCAGCTCATGGTAATATTGACGGTTTCTCAACAGGCCTAACAAATTCCGCAAACAATTGGGAATTGAAGTAAGGTATGAATATGCCGGTTTAGAAAACTTTTTGTTCGGAGAATTATCAAATCCGCTAATCCTTGAAGCGCTCTTCCCTGCCAACAAAAAACATAATAGAACCAAAACTAAAATTGAAAACGGAACTGAGCACAAACACATAAGACCAGCTCTTTTGTTCCTTTTCCGTATTTTATTTAAAGAAGCATTTAATTAGGCACATACTTACTGCGTCCTCCACAATGAGGCCATTGGATAGCTCCAAAAGGTATTTTTTTAAATAAGTTTGTTAAATTAAATGTAAAATAAATAGTGTGGATGAGTTCCTATGAATAATTAATAAGGACGGACAAGGGGAAGAACAATGCCGTCTTTAATTACAGGAGGAGCGTGTGACTGGGTACAATAATTATTAATTCCACGTCAAACTTGAGTCTGACTTTACTAAATGACGTAACATTACATACGCCTGGAGGGAAATTAATGACCACTCCCTTAACTTTTGGAATTTATTTGAATATAGAATCTCGAAAGTCAAGAATGGCTCAACTAATGAAGCACTACTGAAATTATAATTAGTTTTCAAATTCGTCAAAGGAAATCTCAGCTTTTAACTTTTGAGCACAAGAACAAGATCCCATTTACTTTTATTATTTGTCAGTTCCTCCGCGTTGGCGTGGGACGCGTGTGTCTGTGGGAGCCGCAGAGTTTCTACATACCAGTCAGGCTTAACAAGGGGCATCAACTACTGTCGCGACGGGCCAGCTTGAGGGTTGCCTCATTAAGTACCTGTACTTCTTTCCAATGGTTGCCAGCCATTCTAAGCCGCGAATTTTAAAATTTTGAAGGAACGTGCAGAACAAAACTTACCTGTCGGCCTAATGAGCCAACCTTCAAGCTGGCCCGTCGCGACAGTATGTAGGTACAGTTTGTGGCTTTTAAGATGCAAAACAAAGCATTTGTTCACTCACATTTTTAAAAGCTAAACAAAATGTTATGTTCAAATTTGAAAATTGTACAATTAGCGGATTTATAAGCAAGAAGCACGTGTGGTACGTTTTGAATTTTATGAAGCAAAGTAACTGTATCTTTTTCCACGTTTTTGTCCAAATGACTTTAACCTTTTCGAAACGGTGTTGTATCTAGTTTTACATCTTTCTGAAAGTGCTAATTTCTTATTTTGACCTTTTTGAAAGTGCTAATTTCTTGTTTTGACCTTTTTGAAAGTGCTAATTTCTTGTTTTGACCTTTTTGAAAGTGCTAATTTCTTATTTTGACATTTTTGAAAGTGCTAATTTATTATTTTGACTTTTTTGAAAGTGCTAATTTCTTGTTTTATGTCTTTCTGAAAATGTTAGTTTCTTGCTTTGACCTTTTCAAAAATGTTAATTTCTGGTTTTACATATTTTTGAAAATGTTAATATCCTGTTTTGACCTTTTTGAAAGTCTTGGTTACTGGTTTTGAATGCTTTTGAAAATGTTATTTCTAGTTTTGACCGTTTTGAAAAAGCTATTTTCTAGAAAAATCTCTTTTGTAAAGCATTGTTTGCCAGTTGCGAATAGGTTAAATAGTACATTTTGTATGTTTTCAAATTAATTAGTTGAACATTCAAAGGCCTTTCAAAATAATATATATTAAATGTGTATCCACATGCCACTCCACGTAATTCAATAGCACTAATTATAAGTAAGTATTCAGATACCTGCGGCTATTTGTATTAAGTAAATGAACGTACATGCTGTGCTCATTCATGTCTTGAGTTCAATGGTATTTGCCTGCAGATCATTGACCTTCGACTGTGAACCTGTCACGTTAATTAAAACCGCAATAACTACAAACTGACAAAGAACATTGTTCTCCTTTGTTTAGCACAATTCATATCAAAAACTTTATCATTAAAATTAGCAATGGCTGTCCGAAATGCACGTGGGTGTACATCCCTACTTTTCGTTAGGGTTAGAAACCCCCAGTTTCAAAGATTCGCATTCCAGTTCCGGCTCTTTGACATTACCCGGAACCGGTTCCAATTCTTATCAAAGCAAAACTCATAGAAAGCTCATGTACGTACAGCTATTCTATTTGTCCACACTTTCATTTTCCCGACATCGTTTAATTAATTTCAAATTGGGATTTCCTTATCGAGTAAATCAGAGGAAAAAAACAGTCGTAATTAAAATTTAAAAATTACAGTGTAAAAACCGAAAAATAAATTTTTACAGTTACAACAAGATACATAGCTAATACACTATTTTTAATAGAATTTTGATTTGTTAGTCCCTTTTTTGAAGTACTGAAAGCTCGAATCTTGTGGGTTCAGAAATCGGGATTCGGTTCCATTTCTTTACCCCGGGTAACCCGAGTCCCAGTTCCAATTCGGGTCCGGTTCTGTAAGCCCTAGACCCTAGAGTTCCTGTGCCATGTTGTAAGAATCTAGCTCCCTCAACCTATAGCCCTATGGGACCGTATGGCGTTTGATCTTCACAATCCGTGGTTCTTTTCTTGTTAACATCTTTAGCCCCAAACAACAATGTTCGCATCCCAAACATGAACTTCCTTTCATCTTGTTTATTCTCCGAAAGTTTAACATATTATGTAGGTAGGTACATTAGTATATTGTGTATTAATTATAACGAAGTCTTCCACTGTATGCTTTACAGGCAAAAATGGGGTTGACACTGGATATTTCAAATGACCCTGGAACGTAGCACATTAAATATTACCAAAGTAATTTAATTGCAAATTTTAACATATTTTAGTTCCAATTTCGTTAACTGGGGCTAGCATGCATAATTAGTAAGTAGACAAGGAAGGCTCTCACACATTAGTAGCACTAGCATTCGAATTAGATTTACTCTCCAAGGCAGGTCATAAAAAACGATTTTGAAAAAGAAATTTGATGAAAGTTCCTAGAACTAATCAAAGCAACCATTTCAAAATTCCTGGAGCCACCATTTGATTATTTTGTGTCTCTTTTTCCACGTGTTAACACCTCCGGAATTCGCGAATTCTGATTCGTGTATTTTTTGGGTCGTTATAGAATTCCTATAGTAGACCTGGAAGTAAGTCTATTGTATTTTGAAAATTGATAAAGAATTGATTTAATCTCTGCGGTTCATTTCCTGCTAGTCATTCACGTATTTATTTATTCATCTCTGCTTCAGTTGGGTCTCTTCTCTAGGGTTGTTGTGCTCTGCCATCTAATTCTGATGTAAATCGGTTTTCAATTTTGGCTAATTGAATTAACCGAAAATTCAGAGCTGGATTAGAACTGTCATTAAATTCTCTAGAAAATTGAACACCGTAATGCATGTGTATTGTTCAACTGTGACGGTTTGATTTTAAATTGAAAGGTAACACGCGATCCATCAAGACTTCAGTTAATTTTGCTTCCTCGTGTACGTTTCCGATTTAAGTCAGAATCAGATGACAGAGCACATGCAACCACCCTGGAACCTTAACAGAGAAGAGATGAGCAAATAAATACATGAATTACAAGAAGGAAATCAACCGCAGAGATTAAATATATCAGTTTTCAAAATTATACACTTCCTTCCTGGTCGACTAGCAATACAATAACGAGAATAACGACACAAAAATACATGAATCAGAATTCACAGAAGCTTAATTAGCATTCACATTTCATTGCCATTTTGTCACAAACCATCAGCCGTCACGAGCTGTTAACACGAGGGACACAAAGTATCTCATAAAATATGAAATGGGTCTTGGAATTGTAAATCATCAACCAAACTTTAATCAAACTTCTTTTTATTTTTATTAAATTGACCTTGGATCGTCTATTTAATATCCCGTGCTGCTACTTTGTGTGAGCCTTCCGTGTCTAATTATTAAAATTTGGTATTCAAAGTTGCTGGCATTAAGTTTCTTTACCCTTTTTTAAACGGTACTATATCTAGTTTCATATATTTTTGAGAGTGTTAATTTTATGTTTTGACCTTTTAGAAAGTGTTAATTTCTTATTTTTATCTTTTTGAAAGTGTTAATTTCTTATTTTGACCCTTTTGAAAGTGTAAACTTGTTTTGACCTATTTGAAAGTGTTAATTTCTTGTTTTGACCTTTTTGAAAGTGTTAATTTCTTGTTTTGACTTTTTTGAAAGTGTTAATTTCTTGTTTTGACATTTTTGAAAGTGCCAATTTCTTGTTTTGACCTTTTTGAAAGAGTTAATTTCTTGTTTTGACCTTTTAGAAAGTGGTTATTTCTTGCTTTACATCTTCTTAAAAATGTTGATTTCTTGTTTTGATCTTTTTAAAAGTCTTTGTGGATGGTTTTTAATGCTTTCGAAAACGTTATTTTTAGTTTAACGATGTAAAAAAGTTAGTTTCTAGAAAAAGCACTTTTGTAACGCACTCTTCGTATGGTTTCGCAGTTGCGAAACCATGGGACAAAAACATAAACTAAAGCTTACGTCACTGTTCACAAGCTATATAAGTTTGACCCATTGCATCGCATTGACAACAGCTACAGGTAGTAGGAAATAATGGAAGTGAAAGACATTTTATGTTTCTTGCCAACTAATAACCCTTTTAGTAAGAATGTACGTTAAGATGCCACCATGCTTTTCCTTAATAAAGTAACCCTTTGAGCCAACAGCCGTGATTAGGGGATTTATCCTCAGTGTAGGGTTTGCGACCATTGTTTCATCAATTATAATAATTATTGTGCTCCTTACTCCTTAAGCTTACCTGTGCTTTCTTACTAGTTTTTTTTCTACTTCTCTGATTTACGTTTGCAGGTAATCTGACGGTGCTTTGGGTGATTCTGAGAAGACGGAAGCGGAGTTCCCCGTACAGTCGCATCGATTTTATGCTCCTTCATCTCTGCATCGCAGACCTAATTGTAAGTCTTCTTTTTCCATTTCCTTCACTTTCACCAAGTTGTTGGAGGCGTTTGAGCCCTCGGTCCATTTGCGACAATTGAACGTACATATGTACTCCTATAGAATATTTATATTGAAAGCACTTGTAATAAGCAACATATATGTACCTACCTAATAATTATATAAATAGTGATGAGTTTGGGCTTTGAAATTTCTTAATAATACATACATACATACGTACATCTATCATGACGTTCGAAGATGTATCAAATTTCCTTTCGTAATGATTGGCTGTCATTTAAGCTGCAAAATGACAAAAGTGGATCCAAACTTAAGTAAGGTACCTCAAGTAGGTAAAACTTGTAACAAACACAAAGCAATAAAGGGCATGTTTCATAATTTAAAAGCTGGATAAATCTTTCCTTTGCTTTGAAGGTTTAATCTATTCGAAACTGGGGAACCATGGGAAGAATGCTTTACAAAAGTGATTAATTCTATAAATTAGCTTTTTCAAAACGGTCAAAACTAGTAAATACCACTTTTTCAAAACGGTCAAAACTAGTAAATACCACTTTTTCAAAACGGTCAAAAATAGTAAATACCACTTTTTCAAAACGGTCAAAACTAGTAAATACCACTTTTTCAAAAAGATCAAAACTACTATGACACTTTCAAAAAGTTAAAAAAACTACAAATTATCCTTTTCAAAAACACTCAAAACAAAGAATATTACCGTTTCGAAAAGGTTAAATGTATATAATTATTTTATGTAATATTTTGAAAACCAGAAAAACGCCATTTTGCTTCACAAGATATGGTATATGTATATACAAATGTTATTCCAGTTATTTTTCTTCTTATTATTACACTGCAAAATCTATAGGTTCTATGGTTGGACAGCCTTCAATAGTTATTAGCTCTCCGAACGTAAATTGGTTGCTAGGGAGAGTCAAGAGTATAGTGATTAATTAGACCGTATTTCGTTTAGTTTTTTTTTCAGATAAGGATTATCTTTAGGGTTCGTCCATATATTACGTACCTACACATGTATTGACTGGAAACTTTGAAAATGAATTCCTCTTTGATCGTTTTGCTGTTGTGAAAAGATTTTATTTTTTGAAAATGAGGGACTTTGAGGATTTGTAAACCTCTTTCACTACAAGAATGATTTATTTTTATAAAAATATAGTTTTTCAAACCAAATGGCGTTGTGAAGTTGTGATGGCGTTGAATGAGAATTTGCGCTAATTTTTAAAAATGAAAAAAAAAACAAATAATGTTTAAAAGCAATAAAATTCTTTTTAAAGTAGGTAAGCACTAAAAGGATCTTCAATTTATTTTGAAATTGCATCCGGGTGGTCGTATTACGGTAGCTTTCACTCTGCTCGAGCCGGATTATTTACCGTGCTTTTGAAAGTCCTTAAAAAGTGAAAGCGAATATACAAAAGAACTTGAAACCAAGGAGAAGCTCAAATGCTGGCAACTAAAGATTACGGGAGATTCTTCCCTTGCCACGCGACGTCTTATATATTCGACTTTAAACGTATTGTCATTTTTTAATTGAACTTTTCAGAGTTGTATAAGAATCCTCTTTGTTCAATTTTTGAGCGTGTAATATGCACCTCGTTGTTTCGGAATGCAGACGAAACTGGCTCTTCCTGCATAAAATAAATTGTGCAGTGTTAAATTGTATTTTAATTCCCAGGAGCTTTGAATTAAGTTTAGAGTAGTGTCGTGTGTATGTATGTACGTATGTAAGTACTTGCAAAGATGCAGATAAAATGAACACTTGGTATACGTCAGCTTGTTTAAAACCCCAACAATGTCTGCCTCGGTAGAGCCCAAGGAGCTTCGAAATCCATTGAGGACACGGAATTCAAAACCAAATTCTCCAGGGCTTCCTTAAGAAGAGTGCATAGTTGAAGGAATAGAGGCTCTGCATAAATGACGTTTGTCAATGAGACTGGTACAAGATTTGGAATTTATTTAAGCCATTCAAAACTAGGAAACCATGGAATGAATGCTGTACAAATTAACTTTTTTTAAGACGGTCAAAACTGGAAAAATCAACATTTTCAAAAAGGTTTAAAACTGGAAATTAACTTTTTCAAAAGGCTTAAAAGTGGAAATCAACACTTTCAAAAAAGTCAAAACTAGAAATCAATATTTTCAAAAAGGTTTAAAACTGGAAATTAACTTTTTCAAAAGGCTCAAAACTGGAAATCAATACTTTCAAAAAAGTCAAAACTAGAAATTAACATTTTCAAAAAGGTTTAAAACTGGAAATTAAATTTTTCAAAAAAGCCAAAACTAGAAATCAACGTTTTCAAAGAAGTTTTTTTTTAAACCAGAAATTACCCTTTTCAAAAAGCTGTAAAACTAGAAATAGTACCGTTTTGAAAAGGTTAAACCTAAAGCATCTACAAATTATAACGAAAAATTAACCATCTTCACAATCATAATCTATGCATTCTACAGTAAATTGAAGGCAAAAAAATGAGTCATTTAGCTTCTTCTCTGCAGTCTTGTAATTAGCTGAGTGGGCCCAGAACATGCCTAGCAGTTGGTGCAAATTGAGATGACGCACTGTGGTCTACTTTGTCCTTGTTAAATCAAACTTATAGACTCGTTGATCAATTATCCCTCCAGCTTTTGTTTCCTCGGTAGAAATTATACGGGCCAACTCAGCCGTGGCTGCTGACACAATTAATCCAAAGTTTTTCAATTACACACCGCATCCTTAAGGAGTAGGTGGATTAAAGGATGGAAGGGGCCGTCCATAAATTACGGAGCTCCCAGCGGCCAAGTTGTTTGGAGCATTTTATTAGCATGTCTTAAGCTTCAAACGAATGCTCACTGAAATCTGTGAATGGCCTTGATTTTGAATTGCAATTTATGAACAGCCCTCCATGATTGAAACTTTCGTCTTAAAATTCCCAGCAATGCAATGTGTAACGTGTTTAGTATTTGACTTACTAACCCGTCTGAGCGTGTCTTTCTTGGTTCATAGCCCAATGTCAGCAAAGGTCGTTTTATTTCGTGCTTTGTCACATTTATTTAGGAATTAGAGCATTTGCTGTATTTTGCTAATATAAATATTTTCAACTGGTTAAATAGTTGAAAGCTTTGATCTTAAGTTCGTTTCTTTTTTCAAATCTTCTAGCGTTTCAAAGATTCTTGTTCGAAATCTGATATTCTGTAAGATTTAATTTGCTCTCACCTAGAAGCCTGGCAATAATTCGACTTGAATAGAGTCCTAGAAGCAATAGAGTGTTTTTATTCAAGGTGTATAGTCGTCTCACTTGCTGTGCGGATCACATTTCTCTAACAAAGTGTTCACAGTAAAATTATAGCTTTTTTTCCGGCACAACAGTAAATGGGGCACTACAAATAGAAGATGGCTGGAGCCATTTTCAGCAAGTGTGTGTCATTCACTTAATGAATGCTTTCAAAGCCATTGTAATTAACTTAGCGGTGGTTTTACTATAGTTATATAGGTACATTATCGTAAGGAGGAATTAGCGGGACGCGTGTTGCTTTTGGCGTCGTATAAATTTGTGAGCTTCCCAATTCTACCTTAATCTTGTCCATAGTTCCTTAGACATGGTGGCGGATTTAAAGGGAAAGGATGAAATAAAAAGGAAGAAATCAAAGCCTATCATTAGTGCTCCATTAGAAGCTGAAAACGTCTTTGACTTGAACTTCCTTGTCATTAGTAAACACATCCGCCCAGTTAAGCAATTACATGTTCGTAGCTTTCTTTCCTGATTCCTGCTTTGTTTTCCAAGAGAAAATCTGGGGCAAGTAAAAGGGAAATCAAAACATGTTTTTACAGGTGGCGTCGCAATGACAGAGAGAAATTGGAACGACGGTGCATCTGTGCGAATAAAGGAATTTGAAATATCTTTACTGAAGGAGCAATCTGACTCTTTTTTAACCTTTTCGAAACGGTAATATACTTAGTTTTGAATGTTTTTGAAAAAGAAGAATTTCTAGTTTTGACCA
>JAQFZC010002869.1:0-20979 GCA_034695205.1 Dicyrtoma fusca
TCTTTATCAGAAACGAGACAAATCCGGACTTTATAAGAATTCTATGTATTCCTACAGCGGGCAGTATGCGACTGGTACAAAACAATTTGTAAAAAAAATGAAGTTGTATAATTACTACGAGTAGTTAACTATATTTTAATTTTTAGTATTTTTAGTATCAAAACCTATTTTAACGTTTTTTTTAGACCAAACATCGCTGGGCGGTGGGGCGGACAGTTTCTACGAATACCTCATGAAATCCTGGATTCAAACCGGAGATCTATTCGCAAAGAAAATGTACGAAGAAGCCATAGATGCTTTGATAGAAAATAAAATGATGAAGGTGTCGAAGCCAAGTCATCTTCTATATTTTGGCTCGAAAAGGAGCTATAATAACATGGTCGATGAAGAGTTTTCACATTTAGCTTGTTTCGCGGGCGGGATGTTTGCCCTGGGAGCGAGCTCCCGGTCCGATTCCTATCAACATAAAGAGAGGGATTTTGAAATCGGGAAAAATATTACAAATACTTGTCATGAGTCTTATATTCGCACTAAAACTAAACTTGGTACATTTTTTGCAATTTTGTTGTAGTTATTTTTATTTCGCTTGAGTTCTACGGTTTTAGCCATTTGAATTGATTCTCCTGATTAATAATTTGTAGGCCCCGAAAGTTTTTGGATGAACGAAAGGATGGAAGCCAGAGGATATACTTCGTCCTTTTATATTCTAAGACCGGAAGTGATAGAATCCTATTTTATTCTGTATCGTGTAACAAAGGACCCAAAATATATTTCTTGGGGATGGTCGGCTGCCCTGGCGATACAAAGATGGTGTAAAGCTGGGACGGGCTTGGGCTATTCTGGGATTCGACAAATTGATAGTGACAGTCCGCCTAAAGACGATATTCAACCAACGTTTTTCTTGGCGGAAACTCTAAAGGTTCGATTTTAAATTAAAAATAAGTTGTAATTTACTTTTTTGAATTTTTGACGAAGAATAGAACTATATTCAATTAATCATTGTACATTCCATCATTAATTACCATTACAGTACCTGTATCTGCTCTTCAGCTCTGATGAACTGATCGATTTAAATTATTGGGTCTTCAACACTGAAGCACATTCTTTGCCAATCAAGGGAAAAAACCCAATGTTTTGAGAAACTTAAGAAACTAAGAATATTGTTATTGATTATACAACAAAAACTATTTGCTAAAGGCTAAAATACGAAGGCTTCAAGGCTTATTGCTAAAGCCGTACCTACTTATTACTATAATTATTAATGGGGTTTTCTTTATTTCATCCAATTTTTTGTCACACATATAGGAATAACACATTTCTGTTTAACACATTCATTTCTTTTATATGTAATTATATAAAATTGTATATAACAGCATGATATAGTTACATCTGTAACCGCGACAGACAGAGTCAGGTCAACATTTTTCATGAACTGTACAGTCAAATCCAACCGGACTTGTACTCTACAGCTTCACGGTTTTCCAAGTTGCCGTATGCACTACAGCATGCGGCGGCTCCGGTGGGGCTATTTTTAGAAGACACATTAAGGTGCCAGCTGCAGCTAAATAGATTAAAGCTAAAATTAAATATTAATAAATCCCTACCACCATATCTACCGTAAATTCTCTTTTACTACGCGGGTCTCCATTAATACGCGGGTCTCTAATTGTACGCGGGGGTCCGAGAGCCTGAATGGAATATTGCGCGAGTCTCCAATAATACGCCAGTCTCTAACAGTACGCGGGTCACCGGAAGTATTGTAAGTGTTTAAGTGTACAGAAATTACTGTAAACCGAACTTTTTGTCACATAATAGCTTTAATTAAATGATACATACATACTTTTAAGTCGCTTAAAAGTGTCAAAATTCTTGTTTTTAGCCTGTTTATTTCAGCTAGATTCAGAGTAGTAAAACGGTTAGTTTAAATAGTACGCGGGTCTCTATTATTGCGCGGGTCTCTAATTGTATGTGGGGGTCGGTGGAGCTGGATAAAATAGTTCACGGGCGTTCTATTAGAAAATTTACGGCACCTAAGAAATTATTAAAAGTAGGTTCAAATTAGAACCATGCCCTGGAATTATAAGCATGAGTTTTTTCCTTTATTAGTTTTTCTCAAAAGCCAATTTTCACGATAAATAAAATTAAAATGGATAATAAATTTTCCACATCAAATAACTTCATGTTAGTGGTCTACCACAGCACATGTGAAATATATAGGTATATTTAGGTACGTTTTTTCATATTTACATGGCACAAAACACTAACAATTGTTGTCCATGGTTAGGTATTGCTTACTTAAATTTCCTGTTTTCAAATAATCAAGTAGGTAAAGTCTCATTTTGTATCAATCTAGACTAATCAATGCGGTGAATTTTTGCTAATTAAGTTTTCTTTTTTCTACATTATTATCGCATAGAACGATTTCATTGGATTCATAAGTAGAACATTTTATTACTATTCTTTTTGCGAATTGTGACTTGATGGAAAAATAAGCCATACTGTACTGTGCTTAAAGTTATATCTTGGAAAATGAGGTTGATCGTAGCCGTGAATGAATGCACCGATAATAGCTCTGATTAATTTGTATGTTATTTTATGCACTCACGAGAAATAAAATACATAAGATTCAGCTTTATTTTGCATCTAATTCAGAATTTGTAAATAGATGATTTTAATTATATTACATGTTAGCTAGTGCTGTTTATTGATGGTACTATTAGTAATTTATCTTGGTGTATAATTTAATTAACTGGCAATGGATAAATTTGCTGAGTTGCTTCTTTAACTTGTAGCGTAATTTATTTTATTTGTATATATAGTTAGTGCTTAGTTGTATATAAGTTTGTTTACTTAAAATGTTGGTTAAAATTACATTAGCAAACAACAGTTGTTACAATAGATAATACACCTTACGTTGTTGACAACAACTATTGGTTTTGTATGATATTACAAATTCAAACAAGTCAGATAAATTGTATTTGACAGGTAATCTAGAGGACTACTTAGGCAATAGACCTGAGCTAATTTAGCTTCATTTTAAATTTTAGGCTTTCTTATAGCATAATTCAAGCTCATAGTTACTTTCGTCATGAACTTTGTAGTTTAAAAGTTCTTGGTTAATGCATTCCCCATATGATTTTTTTTGTAGGACGTGACAAGCCAGAAATCCCATGCAAACTCTGCGTTCATATTCAACTATGTCATTCAGCCAATATCCCATGTCATAGTCCCTTTTTTGTGCTCGGACATCATAGCTTTTGGCGTGTATTTTGCCTCCAATAGCAGTATCATTTCGTGGGGGACATGAGTATTTTTCATGAATTTTAAGATCGCAATCTACTACGTATTTAATACCCCATTGCGTTATAAACCAATTTGTCATCTCGTTCCAAATTACTGGGTATTCTTCTTTAAGGTGCTGCGTATAGTATAAAAAATATACGACTTTATTATGATTTAGAAGCCTAATCTGATTTGTTGTGACATGCTTACTTGCATATTGTACTCCATGTTTTTGAAAAGCTTTATGATCGTAATATTTTGATTTTGCAACTTCTACAAGTACATTAAATTGTAGTTTACTATTTACTGGTCCAAATTTGTGCTGATTATATGAGCGAGTTATATTTACAAATTCCTTTTTAACTCGTTTATTCATACGAGTTCTACCTTGCCGGAGCAATGCCTTGAACTTGCTATTAAAATAGGTAAATGTAGATTCATAGGCCAAACAAAACTTATTTAACTTTTCCAAAAATTCATCGTCATACATAAACTCTAATCTACGGAACCTTGAGCGCCAAAGCAAATACTCATTTGCAATTTGCTCGTTTTGCTCATAGATATATAGCAATAATGACTCTAATTGGACTAATTTTGAATCTCTAGCTACCGTTTCAATATTTTGGGACACATTCTGTTCCCGGGAAAACAAATCATAATCTATAATTTGTTGAAGCTTTTCTACCTCAATTACATGATAATATTGCGGTGTACCTTTCTCTGAAGTTGATTTTAGTAGATTAGGAATATCCTGCAAGATTGATTCCACGTCTTGAATTGTTCTTGGAATAATAGGGACTAGAAGGTCCCCAAATATTCTGATTTCTGTTGACGTTACGGAAGAAGTATTTGACCTTGCTTGGTCAAGCTTTGATCCCGCTTGAACAGCGTATGCTAACTTTTCCAAAGACATTTCAACTTCGGTTGCAACTTTAGATTTTGCCGATATGGAAGTGCCGTAAAAACGAAACGAAATAGCAACGTTAACCCCCCACATGACGCCTAAAACAATTAGAACAAGAACAGAATAGTGATTAAAATGCATAGGTTCAAACGTACTTTGAAACAATATTTGTAATAGTTTAGCTTAAATCATAATAAAATATGATTTTCCTACCAATAACAATATGTGTAGCTGGTAAAATTTTGTACGGATACATGGATAATTGGGATTGAATTTCTTCAAGACGAGCATGAAAATTCTCATACAAGGTAAACTGTCTATAATGAACGACTCCATAGACACTTTCAGAGTCAAACTTGGTCTCAGTGGCATACGTGAGCGCCCCGCTCATTCCAACAACACCAGTTAAGACATCTAGCTTTGATCTCAGGTCTAGCCCTATAGAGTTTAATCGGTCTTCTAAACTGGAAACAATTTTTGACGTACATTGTACGTTTCCTCTGGGTTGGGGCAACGTGGTACGTGGTGGAGTCCGGCTTAAGAGGGATGGAACGTGATGGAACTCATCCTGATGTATATTATAAAAGTAAAAGAGGTCTGCGGGTCGTCCTAACGCAGGAATTTGCAGAGTTGCCGTTGTAAGGCTGCAAGCGACTAAAGAGTACCCAATAAATAGTACCCACTTCATTGTTAACTAGAATAGAAATTGCAAAATATTAAGTAATGTAATTATGTTTATTCGTTTAAATATGTATCTTAATACAAGGTATAAACATATTTAACAAGTCGACTACGGTCACACAAATAGTTTTTTACCAACGGTGAAAATTGTAAGATCAGTATGCTGCTGTCTTGGGAGGTAAAAGAACTCTGAGGCCTAATTCTAAGAACTTCAAACTGTATTTCACAAATCGCTACTCAAAGTACGGTTCAGCTAGATACATAGTCTCGAAAAATAAACAAAAACCTTATTAGAGATTGTGAGGCCTACAAATTATACGCTACTGTTACGTCAGGAACCAGTTAAACTGATATCACTTTAACCTTTTTAAGAAAGGACACTCAAATATTTATCAGAGCTTGTCCACAATTGTTCGACGTTTGTAGATTGGAATTAAGAGTAATAAACTCACAAAAGTAATCCAGTCTTTCAATTAAGTACACGATAATTTGCTAAGACCTTAAGATAAGAGTTCTTAAAACTGGCTAATCAAATTTTTTGGGGTGATAAATAAGAGCAATTAGAACTTTTAATCTTCCTTTCTGCTGGCAGAAATTGTATTAAAACATAATCCTTATGAGATTTGGAAAAGAACAAAATAGAATACTTTTTTACACTGTTTTAGTCTAATCATTGAGTGCAATGCCCCTTAAGAGATTTACTAGTTTATTTTATTTATTTCGATGTGTAGCACTTAATACCTACATGTGGAGCTCTCAGCGATCAGGTTACAAATAAGAAACTCATAAGTGTATATGACCTTAATCGTAAACTATCACTGTATCAAGCTGAGATGTTCAGTCGAACAAGTTTAGTCTCGCACAAAACTATTTGTTAAAATGGTAAGTAAAAATTTTTACTGGTCTGTGGTTTTTATTCTTTTCTTCGCAAATTCTGTTTTTTGCGATCCACGTAATTTACATGGGAAATGTGCCATAAGAATAAACGAACTGTTTCTAGGACGCGAAGAAACAAGTTATTTAGAGCTAGCAAAAATTTGTCCACAAAGCCAACTGTTTCATGCCAACAATAAGCTGACTGGATTTGCAGTTATAGTTCTAAAAGCGGTAAAACAGAACCTTGTTTGCAAGTTCTCAAAAAAACTTAGCAGAGAATTATTACAAGATCCAACTGAAGAACAAGGTAATGCCATACTTAACTAGCTACGAAATCACATTCAAAAATTATTTCACATTTATTTAATTGATTTGTTTAGAATTTGCCGACAGAAGTTTAGCAAGCGCAAGAAATCTTGATCGGAGTCGCAATGTTTTAGTATCTACTCTGCAATCAAATGCAAACAATGAACCACAAATCGTTAATTTGCCTGCAATAAATAACGACTTTGAAATACAGACGAATGCCAAGTTGTTCTACGCATTAAGGGTACCAGCACTTTTGCACACCCTAAAAGGATTTACCGTCGTTTTGGTTTTACAAATGGACAGCTTACGAATGAAAAACCGTTTGCCTTGTAAAATAAACAAACAACTAGAACGACAAGATATTTTTGATATTAAAAATAATCTTCATGACTTCGTTATACTTTTTGGAAGCAACGACGAGGGAAGCACTGAAATAGTAACTGAGATTCTTCGTCCTGGTACAGATATAGGAAATTATATTGTGCCAGTGATAACACAAAATGTTGAAAAAAAAGGTTTCAGTAAGTGCGACAATATTATTAGCCCTACTTCGCCATCCGAATATAAGCGTGCTGTGCTTACAGAAGGCAAACCAAACCAATGTCCTTTACGTAACAAAGCAATAAACAAACTAGCATTTGTATTCCCTTTTAGTTTTCAAGGTTCACCATTTGATAAGTCTGCCAAAAAACTAATAATAAATCTTGTGAAGTCACTCGAATATTATAAAAACGACAGAAATATTTTTTCAAAACAACCAAAAGCCATTGCTGCAAGCCTCCTCAACATTGCTGAGATTACAATAACACGATTTGAAAAACAGCTGGAAGATAAAACATTGACAAACCCTAAAGAAAAAAGAAAAGGCCACGCTAAAGTCTTAAATCAAATTGACGACAAAAAACGAGGTAACCGTTTTGCTCATTACATATTATTTGTTACTAAGTAGCATTGTAATAACATAGTTTTGAGTTTTTAAAGAACATCTCTATCAATCAATTGCGTCATTTTACGCCGCTAATAAAGTAGCAACAATCCCAGAAATTCATTCGAAGTTCTTACGTCGTGTCAAACATGACCAAAATGTAGAATTAGAACAATCTGGACCACCATTAGCACAAGATGTTTCTACGGAATCATTTTATTGTGGACTAGGTACTTTTAGAAAGTTGCTGAAGCTCGAAGGGTACAAATTTGGAAAAATTGCTCTTAGAGACTCAGTAATTTTTGAACCAACAAAAGTACTATGGCGAAGGAAATACCTTGATCGTATGAAGCGAAACCGTGAAACAAATGAATTTAACGTGCTTTATATCGATGAAACATGGGTAAGTGAATTATTTATACAAACATAAGAAAAATAATAAAATTGATTTGGGTTTCTTAGATTGATCCTCACATGAGGGTTACCAAAGGAATAGTAAAAAAATGCTACAATGACTTTAATGAAAGAAGATCATTCACCTTCAAAAAACACAAAGTATCTCGTGGAGGCCGCATTTTAGTCATGGCTGCGGGAGGTCGAAGTGGATTCATTAACCCTTCTAATTTGGTGTGGAAAATTTCCCCAAAACAGAGTAAAAATCAAGATTATCATGACAACATGAATAGGTAAACCAATAATTTGTACCAGCAATTACACACAAACTATGTATTTACATGAGTCTATTGCTACTTAACTTACTATTTCAGAGAACAATTTGAGAAATGGTTTGTGGAGCTGATGGACACTGTAGAAAAAGAGGAATCAAAGAAGTATCTATTTGTTATTGATAATGGTAAAAGCTTTCGTATTGCACAATTCATATTTTGTATACATTTTAGTATTGTCCATATATTACTTTCTAGCTCCATATCATACCAGTCTAAGCTCTCCAAGGTCAGATGCAAATAAAGCCGAGATGATTCAGTTTTTAAAAAAAGAACATGACGAATCTGGACTTGAGCTTCCGTCCAACTATGAAAGACTGTTATACATTGAGCTTAAACAGCTGGTTAAAGAAGTAAAGGAAGCAACTCCGAGATATAAACTGGATGATTTAGCGCGCTCCAGAGGACACGAAATTGTTGGTATACCACCATATAATTGGTAAGATGTTACCATTATTTTTAATCTAGCATAAAATGGATTTTAAATCAGCAACACACAGTTTGCAGCAATAAAGGGGTTTTAAATAGCGATCTAAATCCGATTGAAGAGGTGTGGAAAGACGTAAAAGCGCTTGTTCGAAGACAAAACCATGACCAGGATATTAATTCACAAGTCATTATCGCCAAAAATGCTTTAAATACCTATTCCGTTGATATGTGGAACAAACACGTAGACCATATTGAACGACTGGAGCATGAATATTATGTTGGAGACCAAGCGTTCGACAATCTACTTAATAATAATAAAGACTTGCGGGTAAGTCAGCTTTAAATGTAAATATTGCATAATCTAAAAATGTCCTTTCTTAGCAAAATATTGTTGTTTTTAATATTATGTTATACAATATCTAAAAGTGTACATTTTTAAAATTATTTAAATCTAAGAGCGAGACCAACCTTTTAATTGACAATGCGAATGAAGATGCAAATGACAATGATGATTGCGACACCGACACAGACCATGATGAGCAACAACCGGGTCAATCGGCTTGACTATTTTTAATTGGCTGGTCGGAATGTGTTTTTGGGAATGAATTGATTTTCAAATTTAAGCTTAAAAACAAATAAAAATACTGTACAAACAATATTCAAAGGTAATAATTGCAGTTATAGTAATCAAATTGGCTTGATTATAATCACATGTTTATTCAAACAATAATAGTTGACGGAACAAATGCAAGAACTTGGTTGTAAACAAAATCAAAAAATGTATTGAAATATTTTTTGCTGACCAAAGCTTATCTCTTCATAAGGTTATATTTACCTTGCAAGTTTTGAAGCCCTAGTGAACAAGTAATCAAAAGGTAAAACACGCACCTATCTAATTGAAGCTACCCATAAATGAGTTGAACAACAAGTAAAAGGAGCAAAACTGCAAATCAATGAGTAGTGCTACCAATTAAATGAGTTAAACAACAAGTTTTATGAATTTTATGTTCAATGTAGAGTACAAAATTTAAATGTAATAGTTTATAACATGATTCAAAACCTAAATGCTTTGGCAACAATTGAAGTGGTTTATTGTAGACTGTCATTTTCAATTGTAGTTCCAACAAAAAGATAAGTAACTTATATTTGTAATTGGTAACTAAAGATACATAAAATAAGTTAAACTACAATTAAGTGGAGCAACACGGCAAGTTCATGAGTGAGCTACCAGATAACTGTATTTCACAACAAACTAAATGACTAAAAGTTACATTTTTGAGTTAAAATGTATAGCATAACGAGCTGATGTAGTTAAATTTATAATTACAAAAAAATGTAGTATGTAGGTAATTTTAAAATATTGTTTCTGGTAAAATGTGTACGCAGTAGAGGCACAAATTGCAAAATTAAGTTAATAAACCTGTGTAGAAAATATTATATATAAAATTAAAAAATGAAATTAGTTTACAAGAAATAAAAAATTTAGAAGCCGTACTATTTTCCTTGTGTCAGTTTATTACGATGAGTATTTCGCACGTGCCGATGCATGTATTTTGGTTTTGCGTACCTAAGCGTACAATACGGGCAACGTATTTTAGGGGAAGAGGACGTCAGCTTTACTATCCGATTGGTCTTTGTGAGGGTTCCGTGATGTTTCCCAAAAAATTTCTGCACTGCAAAACCATAATTTGAAATACCATGGATTAAAATTTAATTCAATTTAAAATTTGTAATAATATCACAGCATTTAGAAGATAATTAACCAATATAATGTAATTTAAATAAATTGCAATAAAGTAACTTAAATGCTTACTGTGACTTTTAAAATTGCTCCCTGGTGAACTTTGCTGACTGCTGAATTGTAGAGCCAACTCTGTTTGGGTTGCTTTAGTACTTTGCTCGCTGTTAAAAATTGGCTGTTTTAATTTTTTAATTTTCACAAGCACAAACGAATTCTGGAACGCTTCAATACTTTTGACTTTTTTCCTCATATCTTCCTTACACTTTATAACTTTAGCAAGCTCCTTCTCGAGATCTGATTGAAGTTCTTTAATTTTAATTTGATCCATGTTCACTTGACCAAGTTGCTTGTCAAGATCTGATCGAGCTTTATTAATTTTGATTTGATCAATTTTGACTTTGTGAAGTTCCTTTTCTAGGTCTGATCGAACTTTTGTAATTTTCAATTGCTCACTTTCAAGTTGTTTTTGTTTTGCACATACTTTAAGTTTTTCACTCTTTAATTGTTGCTTGGCAAAACGAAACCAATCTAGTCTGAGATGTGCCATTACAAGAGCGAGTACAAGGAACGAAACTAAAATTCGTATCATTTGGAGTGACGAACAAACTGACACACTTCTAAGAAGCAGCACGTAGGATTTATGTATATACCTAGCACTACAGTATTTATACAAGGGAAATTCCGATGGGCTTAACTGTACTGGATGAACTTTGGTTTTAAAGGAGACAGAAAGATCTCTTCTCTATTTGTTTTGTCGTTAGGGATCGTCCATAAATCGTGCTCTGCGTAAGAACAATCTTCGAAACTGAGAAGGATGGTTATAATGCTAAACGATTGTAGAATAAGCCATAGTTACTAAGTGGTGAACGAAATAGGTTGGTTGAAAAGAGAATATTATGCAGGGAACAACTCCTGGATGGTCCCTAAACCACTAAGCTGGCAGACATTTAGATTAGCTAGCAATCAAGGAAATTTATTTGTGTGTACCCAAGGATTTTGTATTACACCAAGATTGAAATAAAATTGAGGCCGTTGCTCAACGTCGACATATTTTTCCTAAAGTAATCACATTAATTTTAGCGTAGTGTGGAGTACTTACAAAATCAACCGTCGCCTAGAATGTTTACTTGTTACAAGTGCAAAGAGTTTACCAGACTTTGCTCTCTCTTATTGATAATATTTAAGATCAAAATTTAATTTAAAGTGTGTTGTGAAGAAGCCAAAAGACCACTTTACGTTTCAAACGATCGCCGTGAATATGGCTTGGATGTTTGGGGGTCGGCTGAAAGGGTTTGGAAAACATAATGCTCGATTTGTCTCTTAACAGCATATTCCTACTCTCAGTTTGATTGTCAATCGTTTAAAAGAACGAGAGGGAGAAGCCTCTCTGTCAACAGAGAGTAACCTTTTCTTATCTTGTTTTCAGTCATTTTGTAAGTTAGTGCTCTTCATCTACACTTCCTTTTGATCTGCCGAGTACAGAATATACGATAAATAAACAAAAACTTATAGCTGGTTACTTATATCCGTTGCAGATTTGAGATGTAGGCAACATATGTATGTATGTAGTAAGTAGAATATGGACTTTATGGAAGCTGAGGTCAATACTTGATGTTGAGCTAACATTTTGTGATGAAAAGTTCGCTATCTCATGTTCTCATGTTTTTCAACGCTTCTTAAAAACGTTCATAATTTTCAATATGTATTTAAAATCTACTCTTAGATCTAAAACCTTTGTTTTTTTAATTATATTGGTGTATTACATTACTATGTTTGGCCAAAAATTTTAAAAATTGAACTTATGGTGTTGTTCTACAGGTATTTTGTTAATTATATTAATAAGTAAAATGGAAAAAAAAGAAAATATTATGTGCGCCCACATACTGCACATTAAGTTTTTCTGAAAATAGCCCCGCCGGACACGCCGTATGCTGTAGTACATACGGTAGCTTGGAAAACCGTGAAGCTGCAGAGTACAAGTCCGGTTGGGTTTGACTGTACAACTATAGTATCAAATTATAAAAGTTAAATCTACAACCCAAACTAAATACGTTAAATCTACAGAAAGCAAAATCTACAATTTCAAGTTATTCCAGGGACCGTAATTTCGCTTGCTTGTTGACCGACTTTTTGGAGGCCTGTACTATTTAATATACATTATAACAATAGCTTGCCAGATGTCAAGCTATTTATTAAAAGTTGGGTCCGACAAGAGATTCTCTGTAAAGAATTATAATGATTTTTCTAACTACAAGCATATTCGGGTGGGCAGGCCATCAACAACGTACGAAAATTGTGATAGCGTATATATTAGATACTATAAACATACATTTTTCAATGCTACTACACTCAGACTTTGATTTTACTTGCAGTTTTAACTATGGGTAACTTTAACTATAGTTAAGTTATTGATGATTAGAGTGTGAAATCCCCACTAACCATCGTTTTTACCTATGGTTATTGCGGATTTCACACGGTTACCATAGATAACTTAACTATAGTTAAAATTGAACATCATTAAACCTGAAAACATCATGTAGTCAAAGTTAATGTCGATTTTGGTAAGAGTTGATTACTTTCAAATGATTATTATCTATTGACAGCACTACAACGTATTCAATCATTTTGATTTATTCCGGAGTACTCAGAAATACTCATAAATATCTACGTTTCAATAACCATTTGGTCTGTTGATGAAAGTTTAGCCACTGCCACCCCAACTTAAGTCTCAACAAATAATATGCATGACTGAAAATCTTATTTCACACTAGTCACAAGTAATACCGTAATTGACCGAATTATCGCCGGGCTCAAATAATCGCCGGAGCTCGAATAATCGCCGGGGTCTAGACATGCTATATTCAATAATCGCCAGAGCTCAAATAATCGCCGGGGCGCTTTTTCGGAATGAGCACCATATGCAATGCATTGGCAGCCCGCGCAGTTAGGCTTCCTTGCTTGTGTTACGATGCGTGTTTTAGTTAATGATGAATATTCTATCTCTTCGTAGCTCTTCCAATAACTAATAATTAAATCTGTATTTTAATGAAAATCGGGGGATGAGATGAATATCACATTACGAATAATTAATATAGCAACTCGCTCGGCATGGCTTTGTAAGAGGGTCAGCCATGACGGCTGTTGACCGTTGGTCTCACTTCTACTCTCTATCTTTAAGACTTCTCCATTAATAAATAATAAAATGTATATATAAATAATAACACAAATCTCTGAGAGTATCTGCACGCAATACGATTCACTTTCAACTTTCAGTTTATTATATAATTCACCAATCAATCCATTTAATCCAAACAATAAATCCTTCCGGTAACTCTATCAATAAAATCTATCCGCCTGTCCTCTTCTTCTCCATTACTGGAACTCTCAATCTCTCAACGACGACTCCTCTACTCCCTCACGAAGACTGAATCTCAAGCCTCAATTCCCGTCTCTCGTCTCTGTCCTTTCTTCATGCTAGTTCGCATTGCGCAATCGTCGCTCTCAATTCAAGCTCTTCCCATAACTTACATTCAATTTATGCTTATATTAAAATGCAATCTTACACTTGTAACAGTAATTTTCGTTATGCAGAAAGGGCGAATATTTAAATGCTTAACATACCATTATTATTAGTTTTAAATTAATAATACTATTTTATTGCTGTAATTTCTACTTTCTTCTCTCTCCTATAATTTGCATAAAAAATTAAAATGGAGTTAAGGCCACATGTAATACATCATTAGAAAGCCCTCGAAGAGTAGATCAAGAAAACCAAGAGGTAGACGCGAGTATCTGGGCATTTTCGGGTTCAAAATTGCGATTTAGTGATTTTTATATGTACGCGTAGGTAGTTCTTATAGGAGGTCGTCCGCGTTACCTGTTATATGCATATCTATTATGAGGGATAAAACTCATCAACAAACAAAACAAAAGGAAAGAAAAACAAAATAATTTTCAATTACTTATGCCGTCACCAAAAACCCGAAACTATCTACACTACTAGAACACCTTAACTGCCCATGTATGTCTCTTTAATTAAGGATCAATGACTCACAGTTCAATTCACTTTGACATTCAACATTGACCTTTAGCATTAAATAATAATAATAAACCAAAAGCGAACTAATGACTATGTGTACTTCAATGACGGTCTACAAATGATACAGATGAAATTTCATTCAACATTAACTACATGTCTCCACACAACGGTACTTTTACAAAAATGAGTAATAAATCATAAAACTAATGCGAATTATGACGAAACCCGAGATTTCCAAGACTGCGCAATGACCTCTAAACCGAATCCGAATTCAGATGGTTCGTAGCTTCCAAATCCAATGAGCTAAACAACAGCAACAGACCACAGACAATAAATCATTAGTTTGAAACACAAAATTCATAATATTACACACTTCCTTTTATTTTGGTTCCACAAAATTTTCAGATTACACGTACATAACACTACCAATTATTATTCTGGACAAATATAATTAACCCATTGAGTCTTTCAAAAGATATTAACGAAATAATGACATTTTCCCGGACACCCTACTTACATAAGTACTACACTACAAACTACCAACCCAACCCACTTACAATACAGTGTATACATATACAGCCACAAAAATATTAAATGGCGGCCCTACTACTTTTCATAGCCAACAAACTTTTGACTGTCTTGAAAACCCCAAAATAACCCGTAATTTACATCATATTTATATTTCCCTTTTTAATTACGCTCTCTGAACAAATAACACACAACTTTGGATTATGCCATTTCACCCAAATAACAAATAATAATTTAATTTTGACTTTATATGTGTGATACCCGACTTTTTGTCTTTTCCTTTGGATTTTCCCCCAGGTTTCAGTTTCCGCACTCGAATTTTCGGTTGTTTCCTTCAGAATTTCAGTATTCAATAGTTTACACTCTACGAAAGACCCTTTTTATTTCAAACTAATGACATTTACAACTAAAATTATCAAAAAAATGAAACTTCCAGTTCCTTTCTTAAAAAAAACTTTTGGCCTCGCCAACTACAGAGAACCGTCTCGCTGGAAAAGGGAAGCCTCACTGCCCGTCCGCCACCGGCTTTTTCTTCCACTCTCGTGGAAAAACGGCATGCGACATGAGCCAGTGCTTAAAGAAGCACTGCCTCAGTCTCATTGGCGCGGCCGAAAAAGTAGAGCGTCCCTCCTCCAATGACCTTCCACCAATTCAAATTTGGCTTAACCAACCACCTTCCAATCTCCAAGTTTTGAATCTCACGTCTCAATTTCCCCGAAACTACATTTAAAATATAATTTTAAATCCTCCAAAATTTATCCTCTCACTATTTCTATCTTTTGTAAATAATTATGTAAGAACTTTAGAAATAATACCGCAGTACTTGGTAGGTACTTACGCGAATGTTCAACAAAGTTACCCGTAGGCCTACGGTCTGTTAGAGACCAGTTAGAAGACATAATTACGTTTGGTTGAAATGAAATGTGTCTGATGGTTATGGCTTTTTTAAACATTTTTTCTACGTAATCTGAGAATTACATAATTTTGCATAAATAGAACTTTAAAAATTGTGAATTGCGTTTTTTGGTTTCACAATTGTCATCACATAATGACCTAGTCCCGTGGGTTCGCGTTGGGGTTTAGTTATTTTGGCAGTTACACTAACTAAATAAGCCAAGCGAGAAAATGAGAAAAAAAATGAATTGAAATTGTATTGTAACAGTGCTTAAGCAATTTAAGTTGTAGTGAACGCGCAGTAGTTTTGTGATTGTGACAGTTTTCACAATACAAACTGCGTTTTCACAAAACCATTCATCATAATTTTAAAGCTTTATGCATAATCGCCGGCGCTCAAATAATCGCCGGGGCTCAAATAATCGCCGGGTTTGAGGCTCAAAAATTGGATAATCGCCGCGGCGATTATTCGGTCAATTACGGTATGTAATTTCCCAACCTATGTACATTCATAAAAGCGTATGTACTTTTGTCAGGGAAATTTATTCCCATGTTGTATAGGGCTAGATCAACCACTTGCAATAATATCAAGTGCACACGTGTAGTTAAAGAAAGTGAGCTAACAATTTTTAAACAAATTAAATTCGGACACGCCTACCTGCCAAAAATGGGTTTTGTTTTAGTTTGTGTGAAACATTTATTGAGTCAGAAGAGCTGCAAACGCCACAATGGGAATATCAACCATCCTAGTAATAAAACTGACCTCTATCGTTTGTATATTCACAAACGTCACATATTCCTTGAAACATTTTATTAATAGTCCATTTTTAGATGTTGCGCCCATTATTGAAAGTAATTACTTAAACAACTGTTTGACTCAGTTTTACACGATCGGTGATGTCATTAACTACGCACAATTTAGAAACCCTGTTGTAATATCCAACGATAATAAAAATAAATTCGGGTGGCAAATATTCCAGTTTAAGCGCAACTGGAGTTTCAAAAGTAACACTAGAATTCAATGCTACGCTCTGATTGTGACCGTAGACGAGTGCTATACTATCAAAGTAGAACATGAGACATTATTTTACAAATTGTTTAAAGAATCGACTTTTACACTGGTTAATATTTTCCCGCAATGGCTGATCCTAAATGCTAACGAGAGATGCTTAAATTCAACAGAGTACTACAGCATTCAACAGGTAACTATACAAATCATAAGGAAAAACCAGCGCTGGAATCACTTTCCAATGTTTTTGCAGTCAGCTTACAGAAAAATTGCTTTCCGTTTAAATTCCAATTCTTTGGATCATTCCATCGAAGTTCATTTCAAATCTGTCAAAATTGGTCCTCGAGTTAACACGGATTTGTACGACATGGACGGACTGCCAGAATATCAATGTTCCACTTTTCCAGTTGGTACTTGCATTCCTTCAGCACTTGCTCAATATGAAATCGAAATCGATAGGGGAAGGAATTTCATTTGGATTCCCGATTCAACGCAGGCAGTTTATCAAAAGCTTTTGAAAATGCACAAAAGTAAATCCCCCTTTGATCGACACACTGCAGGAATACTATTAGCAGCAACGTATGCATTCCTTACTTCACCCTTAAACTACACTCACATAGCCACAATGGACGTTGTAATTTTTATTTACAGTCCTAGAATATACAACTACGTAGATAAAGATTTTCTTGAATATACACACTTGCTTAAATCACTAATTTTACACCCTGTTGGGCAAACGAAGCCCTACAAGTTTGTAACAAAGCACAATGCACATAGAAATCAGAACAATTGGGAAATCTTGACTTCGCCTGTTCAGCCGTCTGTTTGGTATTTTGTTGTTTTTGTTTCGCTTACGTTGTCAGTTACGATATCATTTGCTGTAATGCAGAACCAGGACAAAAGCGACGGGATGTGGGAGAAGCTGTTTAAAAATTTTGTTTGCAATGTGATTAGAACTTTAGGGGCTTTAGTGGAGCAATCGCAGATGGAATTTATTTTGGTTTATGTAGAAAAACCTGCAGCAAAACGCGTGTGTTCCAAACTGATCGCATTGTTTCTTTGTTTGGGAATAATTTTGACCAACGGCTACAAAGGGTTTCTCAAGTCAGATTTCACTATTCAGCGCCCTTATGAGACCAATTGGACAACTATCTCACAGATGACATCTTTTTTATTGTACGTCTTTATAGAAAACAAAACGTACGATTGCGACCGACTCCTGAATGATTTAATAAAAGACCACGATCCACGTCGTGTTCGGCGTTTCCGTGAACTTAAAAATGATTTCTTTGGCCTGGAACGCGAACTACAGGGTGGGTTGTTTCGTAACTGGGTTTCCTTTATCAAATTTCAGAAACGGATGCCTAATCGTACAGTAGACTATTCAATTGTCGATCAAATTGTCTATATCTGCTCGTCACAGTTGGCCAATCTTGTGAAAGAGGCAGACTTTATTGAGGAATCAAGAGTCGCATTTGCTTTTGAAGAAGATGAATTTGATTTCTATTGGAGTCGCTTGCAAGATTCAGCGACGCAGAATCCAAAATTAAAATTTGCTCATAACATGCAGGAGGATGATCATTTTTTCAGTCGTCCAGCTTACTATGCTCTACCAAGGGGAATGCATAAGTACCACGAATGGGTCCCAAACCAAATGAAAATACTTCTTTCTTCTGGAATTTACTGGTTTTGGGAAAAATGGAATAAAATTCGGTTTATGAAAACCAAGAGTTCGGCTTTACTTGTGGGTAAAGTACTGGCCGCCAAAGAGAAACCAAGAAGCATTTCATTTACTGAATCAGATATTTCAATCGTTTTCTACGTTTATGGAGCGTGCTGTTGTCTATCTGCTGTAGCTTTTGTCAACGAAATTATGTGGAGTGTTCGTCGTCAGATTTGTAGAAATTCGATTCTTGTAGGTACAAAAATGTGGATGTATGCAATATATTTATTTTCGGTTGTTCAAATTGCATTTAAGCTCCTCTGTAGAAGGTTGTATACTATCATTAGAAGATGCCACGTGTGTAATAAATAATCTTGCACGTTTCCTGTTTGATTTCTATACGAAGTCGTATGAATCGGGACGGTTTAGGGTTTAGTGGGAAAATCAATGCTGTCTGTTGGTTTGTACAACTATATATTTGTTGACGTTTTCTAACTAATTTTAACTTGTAGGTATGGCCTTAACGTTACTTGCATGAAAAACTCAGAGAATCTAGGTACTTACGAAAATAATGGCACATAACATACCTGAACTGAATGAAATTAATGAATATGGAGTAGAAAGTATGAAGGTGTTAATTTTTAAATATGATTTAATATTGTTAATTGTCTTACAATGGTGAAAATATGAAATTTAATGTGTTTGTACTTAGTTCATCATTATGTTTTTCTATGTTTTGCAAAATTGTTTTAATGAGTTTTGAATTACAGAAGACTAAGGGACGATGCAAAAAATACATAACGCTGGTTGGGGTCGATAGTTGTTCCGTTTAGCGTTACAGTCTATACCTACAGCATTGCGCAGGGGGCGCTAAATGCGTTACACAAGGGGTAGGTGGGTACTAAAGGTCCGTTTTTTGCGTTATGTATTTTTTGCATCGCCCCTAAAGAGTCCACGTTGATATTAAGAAAAATAGGAACATATTATTTTCTTTTTAAAGCAATTTTGAATTAATTGAATACTATTATACTTGGCTTTGTGGTGGGATTTATTAGTACTACATTGAGTATTGAATCTGTATATTATTATTTACATATGTTTTCTGAACTGAATGAGCCTACATCTATATTTGCTCTACAACCTACTTATATTCTATTAAAGTTTTCTTGGAATTGTAACACACTATCATAATTCCTAAATATAACTCTTACTATGGATTTCTTAAATAATATTCAATACTTGACTAAAACTGAATCATAATAATTAGTAGCTAAATTCTTCGCATCCGCGTAACTAACAATAAGCCGAAGCCCATCGTCTTTACACCAACTACTTCAGTTTTGCTAGTGCATGTGCTTCAATAATAATATTATTATTACTTTTATAAAGCGTTTTATTAATTTTATTTTAGTAGTTTTTTTTAAATGCCTAAAGCAACGTCTAAACAGCCAAGTTGCCCTGGTAGATTTCGAATTCGACTAATTACTTCTCTCACTAGATTAATTAAAACAAAACGACGGTGTCGACATGTGGCACTGTACAGTGTACTTTTGCTTCTAGTGATATTTGTAGCCTGCCAACAATTACATCATTTTTACAAGGTCGTAGTTAGAGATAGAGAATTAATTTTAAAGGCCAATATCCATAATGACGCCGTGGACGAAAATAACAATGACAAAACGGACAAATCACCAACTTTTACTGAAACGGTCGTCAATAGACCAACGATATTTCGATCAGAAAATTTAAAAAATGCGGAATCGTTCGTAAAATCGGAATCACAGATAGAACCCGGACCGAAACCGGAGCTATTAGTAAAACCGGAAGTGCCCTTTAAATCAAATGTGGAATCAACTGCCATGCAAAATGGGGAAATTCATATCATGAGTAAACCGGTAATTTTAACACAGGGCGGAGAGCCCAAGTCTTCAGCTTTACAAGCAAAACGGAATTTCATTAAAAAAGTAAGTGATTTTATTTTTTTTATTTTGTTAAAAGTATTTTTTAACCTATTCGAAACTGGAGAACCATGACAAAAATGCTCTACAAAAGTGTTTAATCCTATAAATTACCCTTTATAAAACGGCCAAAACTAGTAAATAACACTTTCAAAACTGCCAAAACTAGTAAACAACTTTTTCAAAACGGTCAAAACCAGTAAAAAACACTTTTTCGAAACAGTCAAAACTAGTAAATAACACTTTTTCAAAACGGACAAAACTAGTAAAAAACACTTTTTCAAAACGGTTAAAACTAGTAAATAACACTTTTTCAAAACGGTCAAACTAGTAAAACACACTTTTTCAAAATGGGCAAATTAGTAAAAAACACTTTTTTAAAACGGTCAAACTAGTAAATAGCACTTTATCAAAACGGTTAAAACTAGTAAATAACACTTATACAAGGTCAAAAAACTATAAATTACCATTTTCAAAAACATTCAATACTAAGTATAGTACGTTTTGAAAAGATTGAAGTGCCTCGTCCGTTCTAAAGTGGCGATTGTTTGTTTTGTTTCAGATGATGGCAGACGCCTGGAACGAGTACGACCAATTTGCCTGGGGCACCAACGAGTTGAAGCCAATCAGCAAACGAGGTCAAAATGGTGGCACTATGTTCGGGAATACGAACATAGGTGCTACGGTTATTGATTCTTTGGGGACCCTTTACATCATGGGATTTACTTCCGAATTTGAAAAATCAAGAGATTGGGACAAAAATGAGTTTAATTTCAGTAAAATTGTAAGCCTTTTTAGGTTTAAAAATTTATTTTTAATGAAAACTTGACCCTTTTTTAACAAAAAATTGAAGGTTTAAAGGCCATCCTAATTTTTTAGTGCAGCCTCGTCTCATTATTTGAAACGAATATTGTGTAATTGTGTTGCTACTTACTGATCTTCGTAAGAAGCTATTTACTGTAGGAATACTGATCTGTGAGATTGCCACGAGGCTACTCAGCTCTGATCATTCCAAG
>JAQFZC010002870.1:0-20978 GCA_034695205.1 Dicyrtoma fusca
AATGATAGACAGGACTAACGATAGACAGCATTTGATCGACACTACTTAAACGACACCCCTGAAACTGAAAAATCGACATCGTATGCTCTTCAGCAGAAATATAGACAGCACAAATACTCGACACAGATTACGATGAAACAATTGCCAAATTGTTTTCAAATAAATATATATATTTCTAAGGATTCAAATCGTGTGCTGCAGGCATAGGATTTATGTCCTTGGATGTATCTATGTATTTAAAAAAGACAGTATGCCCTTAAAGACTTTGTATGATAGTTACTTCATAATTTGAAAGATATGGGATAATTTCGACTGCGGATATAGTATTACGTTTGAAAAGTATACATGAGACGGTAAAACCTTCGTGAGCATCAACTGGCTGTTCAGATATATAAGCTATTATGGTGTTCGCTAGATTTACAAGCAATATCTGGCAAACAGGATTACCAACTTCAAAATTCAACTACAGTTCCATAAAAGTAGTACCTGTGTCTTCATGCTTTAAGAAAGGCCAAGATGTTAGGCAACGCAGAAAAACGCCAGTTGAGTTGTTATCGCGTGCGCTATTGTTTTATTTGTTTCAGACACACTTCTTTTACTGTGCAAGCACGCTGGAATGGATGTTAGCAGAAGTGAAAAAGAGATATTTGTTTGTCTGTCAGTCAAGTCTGTCAGTCAAGGAATAGTCTTCTGGAATTCAGTGAAGGGAATGTCTTTTTTTTGTTCAATGTGTCTTCGACTTTGGACAGGTGACAATTACAGAATTTAAAGATAAACCAAACACACTGAATCCAGGCAGTTAATTGTAAAATTGAAAGTAGGTACCTACTCAAATTAACACAGTAGAATAGTTGACTTTGTTGATATTTAAAGATTACAGAATTGATGATTGATAGACGTTTTAGAATAATTATTGATCTTATTTGTTTCGGTAAATCAAAGCAGAAGTTAAAATCGCAAATCATCTATTATAACCTTTTTGATGTCGTTTTGTCTGGTTTCAACAACGTATAGGCTCCGGTGGTTCGTTATTCATTCGTTCGCTAATAAGTCGCTTCAAACAAATAGTATTAGTATAATAAGTATAATTATTTTAATTGTTTTCTGAGTAGGACAGTTGTTACTTATGAAACTCTTTTAATTACAAGTTGGTATCATTTGGACTTTTTATTACTGAATAGAGTTTACACTTTCGATTTCCACAAATAGAAATGTCGTCGACTGGTTCATTGTTTTGTGTGGTCGTGTATAGAAACTTCGTCTATAAAATGACAATCGCTACTTTAATTACAGCGTTAACAGAACACTTCATTAGGAAATTCTAAGTTGGAACAAAATTTCACTTTTGGCTTTTCTTGTCAGCTTATAGTAGTACCACTAATATTTCTTGTCTTGATTTGTTTAAATCAGTTTGATAGTGAACATTTATAGAATTACCATGCACAAATATTTTCACCTATTTCTAATTTTCTTGGCCGCCGCCTTACAGAATCACTCAGGTAAGGGATTCAAAAGTCTCTGTCTTGAGCATATTGCAAGAATCTATAGCTTTACAAAGACACTACTCGAAGTGCCCTCTGTCGTTGTTTAATAATTTTGTGTGTCTTTACTCACTACGTTTGAATTTTGTCAATACCAACGTAGTTACACTTTCTGTAAGCTTTAATTCTATTCTACTGCCCAGTGCTTCGCCAAGGATAGGATACGATCCGATGAACTAAATATTGATTAGCTCTGTAGTGGTTCGTATTTACGTTTTGTCTTATTATGTCATTACAATAACATCATTAATTTTTAGGGTGGTGTAAAAAAGGAAAAGGTCTCATGAATATACGGCTGGCATTGTCCGTTTGCGGGGCCTACAAAAAAAATATTCAAGGAAAGATCGAAAACAAGGAGGGACTCAAGGATAAAGGCAGTCAGTGCTACAAATGGAATCAATGTGGTTAGTTGCGAGTCAACAAAACATTAACGAGCTCAAAGGTTTTAAGTTTTTGCTTTGTGTTGCTAAGGATTGAACTATGGATGCACGTTACATTTGGTTCAATTTATTGATTTTGTACAGATAACTGCCCGAGATTTTCTCTCGCTTCATGCGCTGAGCGAATACTAACTCGTGACCATGGCAAATACAATGATATTAAAAAACCTAATTTTGTTGTCCGTTTAATCGAAAAACTTTTGAATCCAAACGGTTGGCAAGGAGAGTATCATAATACTCTGGGCATCATATACAACGAGAACTACGTCCTTACCGCCGCACACGTAGTCTATGGTTTCCCCCCAGAGGGCCTCACGGTCATTGCTGGAGATTATCGTCGCAACGAAACGTAAGAAACGGAGCAAATACGTCGTGTGACTCAAATCATAATGCACGAAGGCTACGACCCTAGAAAGGACATATTGAAGGACGACCTTGCGCTGCTCAAACTGGACACTTCCTTGGTCCTTACAGCCGATGTTGGTCAGTACAGAATTAAGCCTTCTAAGCATTTCCTTGATAGATGTTAGCATGTTTGCACTAAAGACCTTTCCATTGGGCAATAAAATCGATAATTCCACAAAATACGTTAAATGTGGTATTGGCATCGTGATCTCGATACATAGTTCAATCCGTTGACGTTTCCAGGAGCAAAACATTCCGTTCGCTTCTTTTTCGTACTGGGGCAAGAGGCGGAATGGAATGTTGTAGCCTTCCCCCCATCCCCTCCCCCTCTATGAATATTGTGAAGCTTCCAACATGTATTGTAGTTTTATTTAGTTCTTGAATAGATCGCTGGAACCTTTTTGCAATCTTACGTAGTCGTTGTTGAAAATTTTAAATACATGACTGGATAAAAAACAATACCGTATTTCATGTATTAATTGCCCTGGCAACTATTACAAAACCATGCGTTTCAACTCGGCAACTATTTAAGACCCGGCAATTATTTCAAACCCGGTATTTATTGCAAATTCTGAAAAAGTATACTTCTCATGACTTTAATACTTTATAAACATTTTTTATTCTAAATCGCTAAAAACACTCAATTTTATTCACACTTTCAATGAAACTGTCTGCATTTTCGTTATATTTACCTTCTAAGTCATATATTTTATACAGTCTTGACCAAAATATGAATTTTTGGAAATATTAACTATTTTTAATTTTTACAGGCTTAGCACTAGATCGTTTAGGTTTTAATACACGTTTTGTATTTTCCTGTTTTATACTTACCATTTAAATAAGGATGATCACAATCTAGCTGTAGTAGATCAAAATCAATTAAAATAAAAAGAATTAAAACGATATTGGCGCGCTTATAGTGGTGTCTCGTCAAAGCAATTTCAAGTTTCCCTTTAGACCCGACGCACATAACTATTTTTACCTTCTTTTTAGCTGAAACATTATAAACCACACTTAATAAATTAGGTTCTAGGGTTTCCCAGAGTGGTTTATATTATATAAATCACAGTAATTACGCCTTTCTGAATTTATGACCCGGCAACTATTTCAAAAAATGATACTCATACCTATGGCCCGGCAACTATTTCATACCCATCAATTAATACGTGAAATAAGTTAATTGTTCCACAGAACACTAACACAAGGTAAGGTTTTATACACAAAGATTGCGTAATGACACTAAGTATTGAAAAAATATTCATCAGATGCGGTACTTAATAATTTAATCCACGTAATTGACCGACAAGCCTAAACTGTAGTAATGATAGTGATTTCCTTCCTTACAGACTCGAGCTTTTCAAAGCACAGTAGTCAATTTTTAGTTCTGGTTATACAACTTAAAATAAATTACACTCGGATGCAATACCTGCACTTTACATAATTATTGTTGACCGATAGGTTTATACCTAATCATTAAAATTAAATTCAATTATATACAACTGTGCTGACGTTCGATGTATTAACCGGCTAAGCCTATATATTTAGCAAAGAAAAGTAATATACTTTGTAAATAATGTACCACAAGAAGTCAAAATGCAAAAGTTATAAAATATTGTATAACAACTTCTGTACGTAATTTACAGGCATAGCTGTCATTGAGGACTTCCCAGAAATTGAAACACAACTTACAATGGGCTTCTGGGGAAGCATACTAGGCGTAGTCTTGCCCCCTGAAAATACGTTCGGTAGCTTAATAGGATTCAGAAAGAGCAAGGAGAAGTGCATCACTCAACGGCCAACCCTTGGCGAAAACAATGTCTGCGGCAATGGAGAGGGGGATGACTTTACTTGTTTCAGTGATGATACTGTTCTCTTTCTTAAAGCGGATGGCAAGGCTGTCATGGGAATCATGACAAGCCGTTCCAATTGCATTCCATTCAATCAACCATATCATGTCTTTCTAAACATTACAAGTTACACTGGCTGGCTTGTTTCTAAAACTTCAACAAGAGTTAGCAAAACACGTAAACACCATTAGAGATTTACAATACAATTACAATTTGCAATAATTGCCCACCATTACCTAGTTTTTGAATAACACATTTCAAGGGCACTACATTTCATATAATATATGCATATAAAGTTTAAACGAGTTGAACAGAGCTACAACAGTTTTGTACAGTGGCACCTAGTTAAAAAATACAATAATAATACAACAAAATCCGCTTCCGAATTTTGGCAGAATGCTGCACTTTGCAATATGTGATGTAGCTGATAGCAGTGACATACATTAGTATAAGTCGTATCTATACAGTTAAGCTTTTCCTAATAGGTTTAAAATAGCTTGCTATTATAAAGTATAAGGAATTAAAATTATACATTGCTTTGTCAGAATAGTCAGAAATAATGGTAGGTTATAGCGCAATAAATGCAATTTTAACTTAATGTATTGTAAGTATGAAGGAAACGAAAAATCAACTATTCCTTCAATAATCAGGCTCTCCAATTGCTAGGTCTAAGTCGCAAGGTAACTTGCTTATTTTTTGTAAGTATAGTTTATATGTGCTAATGCGACTCCATTATTACTCTTTTAAGCAACAGTTTGACGTACGATTTTATTTGTAGTATGTAGCTTTGCGTGTACGTATGTATGTACATAATTAACGCGGTTTCCAGAACACTTGATTCGCGAACTGACGCTCAGATCATCAAAAAGTCTATTGCAGACTACCCTTAACTAAATAGCTATAATTTCACTGCTTACAAGGCAACCTGTTGCCATGATGTAAGACAACAGGTCACTTGAATGAGCCGCTAGTAAGGTGTTCATGGTAAGAATGCAAGCACCCAGTTTCTCGTTTATCTCCATATTGAACCTCGGGCATTCTGACAGAAAGTTGTATGCGGTCTCTGCTACCTGCTCACAAAATTGACAGATAGGTGACTCACTTAACCTCATTCTGTGCATATGTGCCCGGAATCTACCGTGACCAGTGTACACTTCGACCAGCCACTTAATATGTAAGCGTGAATAGCGCAGAAGAGAGCGATTACCATACCAGGGTGTGGGATTCCATTTCTTTGATTGCGCGCAAGATGTGATTTGTAGCCATCTCATTGTGTGTGGCTTTAAGGTACTGTTTAAATTTTTATTCACATGCATAACTGGGCAATAATACAAATAAACATATTTTATGTTGCATATTTATAGTAATTTTCTAGAGAACGTTAACCGCGGACTTTATGAAGGAGCTCAATGCTTATAAGCAATTATTGTCGAAGTCGAATTCTTTATAATGGCAATACTTAACCGTTCAAACGATGTTGGAAATTGCAAAAGGCGGATTCGTAAATCATGAGTCTTACACTAACAAATGATTAATGGTGACGCTAAAGACTATTAAACTAATAAGAATATAATTATGTAATCTTCAAATTTTCTTCACTATGAAAATAAGTGGTTATTTAATTTGCTGAAGTATTTTATACCCTATTTAATCGTATACAGAGTAATACAATACGGTTAAAATGCTACTTTATTCAATTAGACGTAATAGCTATATTGTAATTGCCAATCCCTGCCGCTTCTCTCCTAATCCTAATGAACCCCTTGTTGCCCCAGTCCTCGCCCCAGGTGTTTAGAAGGTCATAATAATCCTGTTCCTTGTCATAACCAACTGCTAGAAGAGCGTGATTTAAACGCGTACTCGTGCAACCCTTAAATATCCCACTCTTGTAGTGGACAAATCCTGGGCACACGGCGTTCACGGCTACAAACACAGGCCCACTCTGCAAATCGTTTTGTAAACCAGCATTGTTCGAGCTATATTTGACTGTAAGTAGTTTGGGGCCAGCTGGACTAATGGTGTCATTGCAAACCCCCAAATGGTCCGGATAGACACTTTCTAGCGCAATGCCATGTTCAAGCAATTTTATCACATCATTAGAGTCCACAAACCCTCCATAGCATCCAGAAAAAGTGCAGTCCTGGACTTGTTGAACGCTCAAAACCAGCTTCTGTCCTCCGTTAATGACATACTGAGCCTCCAATTGGCTTACAAGGACGAATGTAGGAACGGAGCCACAGTGTCCTTGATTCCTTACTTTAGTTAAGCTGTTTCGCCAGTTAACACTTTCGGAATGTGCGGGAAAATGAAGTTTTGACTCGTTCATGCCCGACTTTTGTTGGAGTTTGGACAGGCTTCCACTATAGCTGACGTAGTTTGTAATTTCTTGAATCGACTGCAATACAAAAATAAAAGGTGGTTGATTTCAAAAATACTTTATAAAATTCGAATTTTTGACATAAATGAACACATAATAGTAATTTTTGATAAATACTGCTTATGTTTGTACTAAGTATTTTTAACAGCTACAGTTTAGCTATAATTATCAGTGATATAGCAGACCCTAAAAAAGTTCTAAAACAACAATTAATTATGTAGTAAGACTTTAAATTCACAACTGCAATGCTATCGAATCAGCAACTAATATGTATGGACAGCATAAAAGATATTATTGTAATAATTGTGTTTTTCAGTATTCGTTCCTGTTAAAGCATAAAGCAACATTTGTTTTTCTGTGTCTACGATTTATTCTGCGAGATGAACGTCGCCTATGTTGGCAGGACTATCAAGATTTATTTTAAAATAAATTACAAAGGGTTTTGTTTGCCTGTTTCCAGTACTAAAAATATGTTTTGATTTTAACTCAAATAAATCATGTACATATATATATGTATTATCAAAAAACATACCATATCAGTAAGTCCATTTACACCTTCGGTCCACATGTACTTCCCCAATTTAGCATCAACATTGTGCTCTGCAGTCTTCCGTAGATTTTCTTTAAATTGGGATTTTCTCTTGAGGTCGGCAAGACGCAATGAATCTTTTTTATAATACACTTAGAATATAATGTAAATTTTTTTTAAACTTATTGATCTCATGTTAATTTCTCAATGTATATGTACAGGTAAGAACCTACTTAAAACTTACCAAGTAATTATTGTAAACAGCATTAAGAGTGCTTGGTTTCTGTAAAAGCTGGTCGAGTTCTTCCAGAAGGATAGTTTTGTCGGTACTAGAGTGACTAACAGTTGGGTCAACTTCACTGTCAAAGAGCTCAAAATCAGCTCCAACAATGTCATTCCATCCAGTAGCTTCTGAGAAGACGATAGCTAAATGGTCGTATACTTCTTAGTTAATTCAAGAACTAGTAAAGGAAGCAATTAAAATATTTTTATAAAAAATTCTTACCAGTAGCGTTAGACGGGGAAGCATGAGTTGCAATGGCAACTGCTCCAAAAACTAATACCGTGAACATTTTCGAAAATTTTTAAACGGAGAAATAGCTAATGTGAAACAATTATTGTGAATGTCAATCTCGTATACTTTTATAAGGAAAAACTTTTGTAGCCTGTTGCTTAAGAAAATAAATTAAAATATTAAAAGCGGGTATTACTTTTATTTGAATAAAAATAATTTATTCCATTCCAAGGTTATCCACGTGTGCCTCGTTGGTTGCCTTTTTTGAATATTTACTTTTAGTATAAAAATAGTAGCCAAGTAGCTATGTATGGGTGTAAATTCTCATCATGACGAAATATCATTTTACTACCCAGGTGGAGGTGGCCAATGGGTCATTAAAATGTACTCAAGCCCAATGTTGGTATTCACCATTATGCAGTACGATGAAAGTATTTTTGACGTTTGTTGAGTTTTTTTAGGTTTATTGACAGGTGGTCCGGATAAAGTTGCATAATAGCATCATTGCAACAAGGACAACTGCTAAACCTTCCTATGTATGGAAACACAAACAAGTTCTTCGGCAGGCGCCTGCAACTTCCTGGCATAAATTACGTGCCAATGGTGTTCATTATATTATACAGGAGTAAAACTTTATCGGTGCGGTGTTGAAATAGGTTATAATATTTTACACATTATTTAAATCCATTAAACTATTTTAATTTGATTCCTATTAATTCCTAATAATAACAAAAATGCTTGAAATATGCTGTAAGTTTTATTTTATTTTAAGAACCCTTATTTATTTTATACTTTATAGTTTATCTTTTACATTTTTTCAAAAAATCATTACATCAAGCAAAACCACATTTTAAGTTTGTGTTGTCCGAAAAATGTACAAACTTCACTTTATTACACTAGGCACTCACTATGAAAAGTGTAAAAAAAATTATTTATGCATAATTTAGGCATTCACAATAATTACCAGCTGTAACAATTTTAACTAGGTAAATGTTTGTAATGTATGTAAACAGTCACTAATTTTAAATTATTTGAATTTTTATCAGTATGTATTACTTCATGGTTTTTCACTAAAAACTGCGGATATTTTGATTCGAAAGCAAGTCACTTCTTGCTTATTTTTAACTTTTAAGCAATGAAGGAAGCGTATCATTTTGCATATGAAACAAGGATACAACTACTACAGCTGCAAGGGCCTGGTCAACCGGACAATAGCTGACGGGCATGAGAGTCCAAGTGCAGTCTAAGCTGCCTTTGATTTTTAAAAGCTTTGTCGCAGTCTGACATTGTACAGCTGAAGGGCGTGTCATCCGAATGAAGGGTCAGGTGTCGACGGAGGTCAAAAATAAATTTGTACGCTGACCTACAATTCTCGTGTGGACACTTGAAAGGTTTCTCACTGGAATGTGACTTGAGATGACTGCTCAAATTACTTCTGGTAGGGAAGGACCGGTCACAAAATTGACACTCGAATGGATTGTCCCGTTCTGCCAAAGGCTTATGGGTCTCCACATGTTGCTTCCAGCTTTTCTTGTATAGAAATTTTCTGGAGCAGATGTGACATGTGAATCTGGACCGCATCGCTTTTTCCTCGTCAGTGGCATGGAAGGCGAGCCTATGATTACGATAATTCTCAGCTTTGGCAAGTAACTTGTTGCAGTCAAGGCAGTAGCGATTGTGATCATTGTTGACCCGTGCGCAGACGTCCACGTGAGTTCTCAGTTCAGCCTCCGAATTCAGTTTTTCAAAACACAATTTACAGTCGAAATCCACGGGTTTGGAAGCTTTTGAAGGTGCTACAGAGAATGACAGGGTAGATTTATTCGCGGGCTGACTGTCCTCAAATTGAAAAGAGGATGAAGTTCCATCATCTTCGGGGTCAAAATCGCCCAAGTCAAAATCCGAGACCAAAGGTTCTTCCACTTTGACGACATTTTCAAGATCGGGGCAACAGGCATCTTTTATTTCTTCTGGCGTTAATTTTCGAACATATACTAAAGCATTCTTCAAATCCTTAGTGTCTTTAGTTTTGGTATTCTTTTGTCCAGAGCGGGTAGTTTTACGGTCGACGAGGTTGTTTGTGGGCAGGTCAATGTTCAAGGGCACCTGCTCTTCCGTAATGGCAACTCTGGGGGCTGCAACTGCAACACTGCAATGATAGTTAATTAATTAATTAATTCATTATTTATACTTTGTAGCATTAAAGCTGGTCTTAAATTTTAGAAAACATTTTAAAAGTGTTAGGTCATAGGTCACAGGTACTCGCCTATTCTCTCGTTGGACAGCCACGGATCTCTCTTCCAACACTATGCATCTGGTCTTCTGGAATTCAGTGAAGTGGACGTCTTTCTTATGTTCAATGAAGTCTTCGACGTTTGACAGGTAAGAGTTGCAGAGTCTACAGGCAAACCAAACACTGACGGAATCCAGGCTGTTCATTGTAAAACTGTTTTGTAAGTAGCTTTATTACTCAAATTAATACGACAGAACACTTGCCATTGAATGTTTAAAGAATTGATTCAAGTTTTATAATTACTGATCTTGATTATTTCGGTAAATCAAAACACACTTTATTAAATAAATCGCAAAGGAAAGTGGGTAGATTGACAGTTTAGACTTTGGCGCCTCACCGAAGATTTCTTGGGCACACATTGCATAGCCAAAAATTTTTCACAAGCTCGGCAGCTGGGCTTATTCCATATTCCAATTCCAATATTAAATTTAAATCTTACAAAGAAGTGTAAACTACTAATTAGCTGTTTGTTTAAATTATAATGTAGCCAATTAATTAGCTCACGTGATAACATTATGACTCACAATATTTTGCAAATTAAATTTAAATGACTTGTAAATATGCATTTGTTTACAATAGTAATTAGTTTATAATACTCACAGTACCATCCAAGCACTAATTGCACTCTTTAGAGCTGTAACTGCTACTGGAAGATGATTAACATTAATATTAATAAAAGAGCTATATGCACACTTGTGTGCTACGTAAATGTAGCTGTCATAGTAATTTTTTTTGTTTACTACCGATCTCAAATATTAGGATTGCCCTCAGTATACTTAAATGAATCCGCAGATGACCTTGACACTGTACAGTCGGAACCAAATAAACCGTCGTCAGCCCTTAAAACCACCACAGAAGAGAAAAAATCAACGAAAAAAAAGAAACACACTAATAACTATTGTAAAAATGTTGCCTACGACTCCAAAATTAAAGGGATGGACGCCCTTAGACTCGGATTTGCAATTTCACCCTCTTCTCAAATAAAATCGAAGAATGGGCAGGAATTATTAGAAGATATTAGAAGACGTAAAAATTCCAGTAGTGTAGATGCAATAGGAGAGATGAAACCTAAGAAAATTCTGGTGCTGGACTATGCTCAATGGACATATCACCTCCAGTGCCTTAAAAAACCCATTTCAGAGATCAAATGTGAGTACGACTATTGGTTTTCCATGAATTTACCCACTAGCTCCCTGAGCGAAGTTGCCCGGGACTTTGATGCCATTACTGTGTATCGTTCTTCACTTTTGAAATCGGACCTTCAAGCACAGTTGGACTTTATTCTAGAAAATCCCAAAAAGGCGGATGACAGGCCAAAAAACGTGACAAAGATTATTTACATTACCTTGGAATCTCCAGCGCCACCACATGACTGGCAGATGGATTTTAGATCATCAAGAACCGTCAACGGTAAAAGACAGAGATCATATTTTGCCTCATACTGGAGAGGGTCGGATGTGTACATTCCCTATGCCATCTGGAACTACTATGACCCAAACGTTACTAGTAAAATTCAGAGTAAGTTATAGTTTTGAACGGGAAAATTGATAAAATTTAAGACTATCCAGATTTGGATTAACCTATTCGGAAGTGGGGAACCATGGAAAGAATGCTTTACGACAATGTTTAGCTCTATAAATTAACTTTTTCAAAACGACTAAAACTAGTAAATAACATTTTTTCAAAATGGTTAAAGCTAGTGCTAAATAACACTTTTTCAAAACGATCAAAACTAGTAAATAACATTTTTTCAAAATGGTTAACTAGTAAATAACACTTTTTCAAAATGGTCAAAACTAGTAAAAAAAATACACTTTTTCAAAAAGTTCAAAACTAGTAAATAATGCTTTTTCAAAACGGGCAAAACTAGTAAGTAACACTTTTTCAAATGGTCAAAACTAGTAAGTAACACTTTTTTAAACGGTCAAAACTAGAAATTCCCCTTTTTCAAAAACTGTTAAAACTAAGTACACATATTACCGTTTCAAAAAGGTTAATTTTATATTTGTGTGTTTAGACAGAAACTACGCCGCCGGACGTACGCAGATGGCAGCAATAGTTGTGTCCAACTGCCTGCCCAATAACAACCGTCTCGGCTTCGTTAAAGAGCTCAAAAAATACATTCAAGTCGATGTTTTTGGGAAATGTGGAGATTACGAGTGTCGCCAGGTGAACTGCATGGAAAAAATTCGACAGAATTACAAGTTTTACTTGGCCTTTGAAAATAGCAACTGCAGGGACTACATTACTGAGAAGCTCTACTTACAAGCAATGGAGTGAATGCTCATTTTAAATTATTTTCTTTTCCATTTTGATCCGACTTTTGAATCATCTGAATTATTTTTGTTTCCTGTAGAAATGATCTGCTGCCGATTGTGCTGGGAGCTCATCCACTCGACTACAAAGTGATAATGCCGCAAAATTCTTACATTCACGTGGAAGATTTTGACTCGATTCAGTCGCTGGCTGATTACCTTCTCTTGTTGCATAGAAATGACACACTGTACAATCAGTACTTTACGTGGAAATGGACGGGCGAGTTCCATACAAGCGGTCTCCACATAAACTGTGGTATCTGCTACTTTTTACACGCTCAGGATTTAGAGGATGCTGACGAATCAATTGGTAGAAATGATTTAGATGATCAAGAAATTTTGCCTTATTTTAATGGCAAAGACATCTACGATAGCCACAGCTTTAATTGGAGCTATCTCGATGAGCGTATTTGCCTTAAAACGAATGAATGGTTTTGGAATAGATGACCTTTAGAAATTTAAAAACGTATTTCAGTTAAAATTATAAAATTACTTTCCATTATTTATTTACATTGTATTTCAATACAATTATTACAATGGTTTCATAAAATTATAAATGAAATAAACACCGACAAAACAAAAAATCCGAAAAAAAAGACAATAAATAAATAAACTTTAATCTAAACTAATATTATGTTTGTAGATTTCAGTGGCAAGCTGTTTCAATTGCCGGGATTTTTAAAATTCATGAATTTAGATTTTTGAATTTTCTTAATTTTGCAATTTTCGGTGATTTCAGGCTTAATAGTAACCAATTTTGATTTGGCAGTTCGAAAAATTTACCACTCTGATAAGTTGTGTTTCAATCTTTACCTAGTGTTTATTGCAGGGAAGTTTTTTCTTCACTTAACTGTGACAAATAACTTACAATTTGAAATGGGAATGTTCTCCATTCCCGTCTCCTTCGAATGTAGTTCGTGTAAATCGTCCTTCGAGTATGTTGACCAATTCATCGGACATAAAAAAGTAGCACATTTTAGGGAATTTCAAAAAATTAAAAGTATCGTCTTTCAGGAGAAAAATGCTGTTGAAATACAAAGGTATGTTATGATATGTCAAATCTAATTATCCAATTTAAGACAATACCTTCAACTTTTGATGTTTAAAGTACTACGATTTTTGATTTTGAGTTTTTCAACTGAAATGTTGTGTGTATTTTAATATTTTTTATTAAAGTTGAATGTTATTAATCGTTAATTATTTGAAATTGATCCACTCAGCTCATCATCTACTAGCCAGCAGCCTAAAAGCACTGGCATCCACAGTCGCAGCTCGAATCAAATTATTTTGTTGGGACCCGAAACTAATAATTCCTTCGATAACATCCATGTCAACTCTGATGATGAACAAGATCCTTTTGGTCTCGATTTTGGTTCCGAAATGCCAGAAGTAGAACCTGAATCTTCAGAGACAGCTGCAGCATCGACTTCTACATTTTTTATGGAATTATTTCCACCACCTCCAAATGACGAAGATCTAGACCCAACTGTCAGTGTCATTGACAGTGACAGGTTTACAGCTGACAGCAGCGATGCAGAAATTCTATCGCCATCATCAATGGTGGTTATTAAGGAAGAATCGCCAAATGATGGAATATGTACCGGTACCGTACGAACTAAACCCAAACCGAAATGTAAAATAGGACCTCGGTCAAAAGTAAAACGACCCAGTAAACAAAAACCCAATCCATTCGTTCTCGTTCAAAAACTAACTTCGAAAGAAATCCAAACAGCAAGTCCGACGAAAGAAGTTGAAGATTCTACTGAAACGGATGCCGATGCAGATACGGATTACGGTGACTTAGTTACGGTCACGGTTCGCTCTGCAGATTTAACTTCGAAAAGGTCCTACGAGTGCCCTCTGTGTCCGTCGGTATTTCCTCTAAAAACGAAGTTAGATAACCATTTAGTATTTGAGCATGCCGATTACAGACCCTACAAATGTGCCCATCCAAATTGCGATGCAGCCTTCAAGAATAAAAAAGGAATTGATCAACATGAGAAACATTCCCATTCGGATGAAAGACCCTTCAAATGTCCCTTTCCTGGCTGCACTAAAAGATTTAAGGCGAGATTCGGAATTAAGCCCCACTATATAACACATACGACGGACAGACCCTGGAAGTGCACCTACGAAGGTTGTGACAGGGAATTTAGGCAGTCAGACGGACTCAAGTGTCACTTGATCGCAAGGCACAGTGAAGAGGGCTTGACCATTCCTATCAATTATACTTGTGACATTTGCAAGAAAGGTTTCTATAAGAAGAACAGTTTACAGAAACATACGGCCGCACATGGGAAGGAGATCTTCTACAAATGCATTCATGGATGTAAGGCCAACTTCAAGAAACAGGAGCTTGTCTTACATATGAGAAGGGTTCATGGGGAACAGAGGGGAGCTACTGGTTGTACGTAAATAAAAAAATTAAGGAAGAATACAAATCCTTTCAATTATCTTTTATTTTTAGGGTAAGTCAATCGATCGATCGATTAAAAATACCTACTGCTTTGCTTTGACTTGATTTATATTAACACGTGTGGTTTGCAAATTTAATTTAAGTACAATTTTTGTTAAAAATGCAAAATTTATTTTTTCAGAATCAGATTTGAAGAAATATTAAGACACCTTGCCGGAATCATTCAACTTTATAAATATAACACTACATATCTGTTTTTGTACTTAGTGCCATAGTGTTCTAAATTGTAGTGTTTAATTCATATTTACGTAAAGTGCTAGTTTTTACTATTTTTTTTATTCATATTGCTTTTCACATAAGTATAGGCACTTGATGTAATTTCTGGGTATGTTTTATGCTATTTTACGTACCAACTGTTTCAATATTGTTCTTTAATTATTAATTATGTAGGCACTTACGTAAGTATGTAGGTACGTGCGTTTTAATTAAAACACTTTCCTGAAACTTGTTTGTAGTTTTGTACAGTTACTAGGAAATCTAACTAGCTTTGTAAAAACTAAACCCATTTATGATTGTTAGTTAAAATTAAAGCCAGTAAGTAAACTGAAATTATTTAAAATTAAAATATTATAATATATTAAAATGCGTGAGCTATTTCTTATAGATATTTAATTGCAAAGGTGCATAATGCTGTAATTATAATGGTAAAGCTTTCTTATTCCATTGCATTGCATATTCGCGGTTGCCTTACTGATTCAGTTAAGTATGTTTTTTAATTATTTTATTTTAAAATAATTAAATAATACAACTATTGGAACATTGGAAGTAGTAAGTAATGCAATGGAAATGAATGAAACTAATTAGCCACAAAAAAATAAATTAAGTTATACTTCGGCTTTGAACTTTGACCTACATTTATTTTTCAAATAGAAGATTTTATGATACTACACAGTTGAACAGTTCTAGGTTTACTCTACTGTACTGCCATTATATAACATCATGAATTCTTTTCATAACAATTACATAGTTAATTAAATGCTCATATACATAATTGATACCAGCTGATACACAAAATGACAAAAGTACTCAAAAGCCAAATTACATCGTAATAATACAAATAACAATAATAATAATATTAGGTACTCACAAATTAAATAATATTGTAGCTGCAAACAACTACAGGCAACTTCTGGTCAATTACATTACTAGGGCTAGGGCACACTGCAAGTAGTACAAAAAAACATACTTTCACGAAAATACTTAAAACCACTAATACAGTTGCTAGTTGTTGCTTCATTTTTTTTCAAGTCTACAATAATTTTTTAACTTCTACTCTAACGAGATTCTTAAAACTTACAACCCTTACCAGAGTTGATTTTTGATTTAATGTAGGTACCTAGGCGACCTACGAAAAATTATTTAGCCGTACTTTCAACAGATAAATCAATATTTTTTATCTTACTAGTTAGTTTATATTATAAATCTATTCACGCCGTTACATACAGAGATCTTAAGGAACAAAATTATACAGGTATCTAAGTTTACATAACACTTGCATTTTAAGCAGCATTTTAAGCTCACTCTATATTCTTTATTTGCACAGTACAGTAACTGAATCCGTAGCAAAAACTTAAATTCAGGTAATTTAATAAATTATTATTACAACGTAATAGGAATTCATAGTTCGGTAACTAACAACCTTGCGAACAAATTCAGTACATCGTATTTAACAAAGAAAAAAGATTAAAAAGGAAGGTAATAAGCTCAAAATAATTATAAGAATAAAAGAAAAAAAAGCCGCAGCCCCTTCGATGAGGTTTTCAATAATACATTGTTAACGATTTTGATTCCCGCAACATTTGGATTTCCTTACGTGGTAGCCTAATCCGGAAGACGCTTTAAATCGCTGATTACACACTTTACAGGCATAAGGTGCTTCTCCCGTATGGATCCTTTCATGAGTTCGGAGATTAGTCTTCTGTGCAAACTGTCGTGAGCAATAGGAACACGTAAACTTCTTCAAGTCTTTCAAAGGAGGGGTTTGCCCCGGAATTTTCTTAGCCTTATGGCTTCTTAAATGATTGGTTAGTGAAACTGAAGACTGGAACCGTTTCCCACAAATATCGCAGTTAAAACTCAATTTTTCTTGTCCTGTAGTAGTTTTAAAAGTGGTAGTAGTCGTTTTAATCTTGACCGAGGTCACTGTACTAGAACTACTGGCCTCCTGTTTTTGCTTCTGGATCTTCTTCTCTGCTCTTAGCCTTTTTCGAATCCGTCTACTTCGGTAGTTGGCTGAAGCGGCAGCTACAGAGGACGGGGTCTTCCTCTTAATTATTGTCATATTTCTCATGAAGCCATTTCCACCTTTCCGATACTTTTTTTTTCGTTTTGGGGCTTCGGCTTGCTGTACAGCAGATTCGGGTTTAGAGGCTGTAGCAGATGTATTTTCAGTCTTAAGCTCATTAAATTGAGGGATACTGCTACTGCTATTGCCGTTGTGGCTCAGTCGATGATTTTGACAAGTGAGAATAGAGACGAAGCGCTGGGGACAAGAATTGCACTTGTAGCGTTTGATGAGGCTCGGATTCTGATTTTGGTTTTCTTGTAGATCTTCTTCTATAACTTCATTCCTTACAACGCTGTAAAAATTAAAAAAATTGATCATTTACATTTGCAATTATTTATTTACATTTATTTTATTTACTTTGTGTGAGATACCAAGAAAAAATAAATGCAAAGGGCTTAGGTACCTTTCAAGTTTCACCCAATCTATTTGAGCCGAAGGACCGGCTACATTATTTTCTGTATCCTTCAAATCAGGTACACTGACGTCTTTAACATCCTCATTGACTTCTTGCTTGACTTGTGACACCTCATTCTCATCAGTTTTAATTACTGGAGCCTCCGGTTCTTTAGAGGTAGGACCCTCTACCGGATCTGGAGTATCCTCCTTAGTTTTTGTCGAAGCTTTTTTCTTTTTTCTATGTACACGATGACAAATCTTCTCATGATTTTCCCAGCATTGCTTCCATGCAAATCCTCTTAAGCAGAGGCTACAACTATACGGTTTTTCTCCTGTATGGATTCGCTCGTGAAGAAGTAACTCGGGGAGGCAACGCTTAGCTTTATTGCAGAAATTACAACGAAATTCTCTGCGCTTGACGCTCGACTTTGATGATTTCGAATTTTTCAATTTGCGATCCTTAAGGAGATTTGATTGAGCTTCGATTTCCTTCAAGGGCAGAGGCAATCCTCCACTCTGGCTCAAAAGAAAGGACAGCTGGCGGTCAAGTAGTAGTTGGTCTTGCTGTTCCATCTTGGAATGTATTTTGGTGTCTTTCTGAAATGAAAAAAATAAACTTGTTTTAAGAATTACAAACTATTTATTTACATGACCAAAGAGCCGTTTATTATTTTTGTGGCATTAGTCATTCAGTTGTAAGTTTGAAATGTAGCTTCATAAAAAAATTTCAATCGTCAATCAAGCTAGAAGACGAAAGTCAAAAGTTGTAAGTGCAAAAATGAGCCAAAAACTACAGTATCAACACCCAACATTTACAATTTCATTAAAGCCAAAAGTAAATGTAAATAGTATATTAATGATTAATTACCACAAAATGTAACTGCTTACCGACAAACCACTATTATAAAATGAAAATCAAGTTGTAAACACAATCAACGATATTTGACCTAGGTTGCATAGGTTGTAGGTACTAGGTACTGTTGATTGTACTGGTAATGCCAATGACTGACAATTGATGGCCAAAAAGATCATAAAAGTTCAAAACCAGGGCCACGGCAGCTACCACAGTTGGCAGTTTAGAATGTTGATACAAACAAAGTTTAGTCGTCTAATCGAATCGTCCAATGCGTGCTTGTATTCTACGTCGAAAGTTGCAAGTAAGATCAAGATGTAGGGATACTGAAAAAATACAATCAATAATGAACAAATTAATCAATACCACTTTATAATCAAAATGCTATACAGACAGTGACAAATGACCTATGACCTACTAATAACTAACAACCAACGAACAATAAATTATGAATTAAAAACTAACGCTCAACGCCACACATACAACAAAAACAACTTACATACGACGTATAAAAATGATATCCAAACAGCTTAATTAGTTGTTAGTTATTTTATTATGAATTAGATTAATTCAAAAGTTCCAATTATTTCGTAGTGTCAAATGTCAAAGTCAAAAGTCAAATGTTGAATGAAGAAGAGAGTGGATGATGAAATCACAAGGTCACAGCCGTAAGTAGTAGGGACTGTTCTGTACTTCATTAATGATATAATAATTAAAAGTTACTTACCATCAACACGTTAGTATTACGAACCAAGTGTACAAATGTACAATTAACACTTTTTTAATGAGGAAATAAGTAGAATAAACTCAAAATTAGGATGTTGAAAGAGCAACTTTTGCTGACGTCGTATCGTCGACTGGCTGTCGTTTGTCCGTTTGATGATTTGAGATTTCTTGGGAAAGCAGAAGCAGAAGCTCGTGCTGGACTGGACGTGTTGAGGCCAGGCAGATCGCAGAAGAAAAGAACAACTTTCGCCGCAACGACAAAATTTTTCAATTTTTAAGTCTTTGGCGGTAGCAAAACACTAGCAGAACCGAGCATTGAATTATAAGCATAGATTTTTATTACACTGTAGTTGTAATTTGTAGATTATGCAAAAGTATTCAAGTACACGCTCGAAAATTTAAATGTTTTTGAAAATCTTGATTTATATTTTTGACAATTTTGAAAACGGCAATGTCTAGTTTTTTCGACCTTTTAAAAGTGTTATTTACTAGTTTGGACTGTTTTGAAAAAGTGTTATGTACTAGTTTTGGCCGTTTTGAAAAAGTGTTGTTTACTAGTTTTGGACGTTTTGAAAAAGTGTTATTTACTAGTTTTGGCCGTTTTGAAAAAGTGTTGTTTACTAGTTTTGGACGTTTTGAAAAAGTGTTATTTACTAGTTTTGGCCGTTTTGAAAAAATGTTATTTACTAGTTTTGACTGTTTTCAAAAAAGTTAATTACTAGTTTTGACCGTTTTGAAAAAGTACATTTATGGAATTAAGCCCTTTAGTAAAACATTCTTTCCATGGTCCCTCAGTTCCGAATAGGTTAATAAGCTCGTTAATAAGCTCGTAAAAAACTTGTTTTTTTTGCCTTTATTAGTGGCTGCTGAAATTCATCCAAATAAAAATGCATTGTCAAAAAATAGAAAGAAGTGAAGTCGCTCAAGAAACACACTAAAAAATGGAAAAATGGTTAATTTAATAATGGGATGGTAAACAAATACATCGGCCTCCCCTCCCCTCATATTGAATTGGAGTTTGTGCCCTCGACCTTCTCTTTAAAAAAAAACCACAAAAATAATTTTGCACTATTTTTCCCTTATGAATTGCAATCAAAATGTTTGCACGTGAATTCCACGCTCATGAGTTAAACCATATTTTAAGTAGTCGTAACCGCAACATTATGAAAAAGGATTGGGATTAGAGAAAGACTCCAACAGAAAATAATGATATGTAATCAACGGCAATAATTTATTACACTTTCTGTTTTAACATGCTGGTTTTTAAATTATAATTTAACCTGCTACTCTGTCATATTCCTGAACTGGAGTAGATTATACAAATACGAGAGAACAATTAATATTAAAGCAATATCATGCTTTATTACAAACTTGACGGGAGTCTATACATTCGCCACAGAATATACGAATTTAGTTAGGTAAATTAAGAACCCTTAAATAGTGTATTAATACAAAAATCTCCATAGCACAACATTTTTTTAATTGTTGAGGCCACTTTTTGGGCTGAGGTCAGCCCTTCCCTCATTGAGGCCGGCCATCTATGCAGATTGATAACTGGAAGCGAATCCATATTGTCACTGCAAATATAGACACTAAAGTTTTGAAAAAAAAATATCAAACCTTTTGTTTTAAATTAATGTCAAAAGTACACAAATCCAGAAGGAATTTTTGTTTTTCCATTATTTGTTGTGAGACTAATACTGTAGGTAGGTACACACAATTTATTCCATGATTTCGGAAATCTGGAAAGGTAGTTTTGGGTCATTTAAACAGCTGACGATGCTGCGTTCGTCGGTAGCTCCGATTCGTGAATCAATCGTACATGCCTCCTTTCCACTGACCTGTAAATCATTTTTTTTTTCTACAATCCCCTATAATTAGAGGAAAAAATTAAAAATGGAGTTACACATACGTATGATACACCATTTGAAAGCCCTTGATGAGTAGAATTCGAAACTAATGAGTTCGCGGCAAGTATC
>JAQFZC010002871.1:0-20976 GCA_034695205.1 Dicyrtoma fusca
AAACTAGTAAACAACACTTTTTCAAAACGGTCAAAACTAGTAAACAACACTTTTTCAAAACTGTCAAAACTAGTAAACAACACCTTGAAAAGGTCTAAGAACTAGAAATTACCGTTTTCAAAATGTTTAAAATCTAGAAATCACGATTTTCAAAAACATGCAAAACTAAATGTATTTACCGTTTCGAAAAGGTTAAATGGAAGAACATGGCATTTTTGTTTTTTTCCTTTCCGTTTTTGCCGTTTGCAGTTTCCACTGCACTGTCCTCGTCTCGTCTCAAGTAATTTACTATCAACTAACAACTATTAGACGAATTCTGTTCTGTCGCGCCTTACTTACACTACAATTACACCTTGGAGTTCTGGTAAAGTCTGGTATTTGAGTCATTATGAAGGTACATCGGTATAATTTGGATTATATTTTATCATTATCCGCTAATTCTAGAATTAAATTCTGTTGCAAAATCCCTTCATTCAAGTAGTTACTTTTACATTACTGTGTGTCAGCTTTTATATGTCAGACGTACGTTTGACGTTTTGCCTGTCTGCTCACTAAAATGTACAGATTGCTTATATTAATTTACCTACCTATGTTGCTATTGTACATTTAGACAGTTTATTTTGTAAAAACTAGTATTGTTGTTAATTGTTGTAGCTCTTTCAAATTATTGGATATTTATCTTGCAGAATAAGAATGGTAACGTTCAACGTGATGGACAGATGGTCTAGTCTGGTCCGTCGGTCTTTATTCATGATGACCTTTGCCTGCGATGCTTACCAAGAAGTTAGGCTGACCACTCTCTTTCAAACCTAATATTATAGTCATATTATCGTTATATATTTTTTGGGGATGTATTTATTTAAATTACGACGTCAAATCGAGTTCGAGTTCGAGCCCTCTCCTCGGCCATTCTTTCACATCTCTGACGTAAGTACCTAATTCTACTATCATTTTTATTAAAAAATCATTTTGGGTTAAGTAAGTAACTTATCAAAATTGCCCTGTTATTGTTTCCAACTGAGTAATTTGGTTTGGAAAATAATAAATTATTACGTATTGACTACTCACATGTATAATTTTACAATGTTTTTATGGGGATCGATAATACTTTTCATTCACGTAACAGTAACTTCACTTGGTAGTAACTAGTAATTATTATTATTATTAAATTACATTACGCTTATCATTGATTCATCAATTCAATGCAGGTGGACGTTCCTGGGTCCTGGGCTACCAACGCAGTAAATAAATCGCTTGGGAGCACAAAGTATGGAATAATGGAAAAGTATGTAGCCATTTGTGATGCTTCATGGGATTGGGAATGGAAAAATGGGAACGGTAACGCACAACAACAGAAAAAGAGACTGAAGCTGAAGCTGAAAATATTTTTGTAAGTACAGTAAATAGGTAACTGACTTAGATTGTATTTATTTATCTTTATCATTATATCAGTGAGTAATAATAAGACGTAATTTTTGTCTAGAACCAAAAATGCATCGTCATGTCATGTTCGCAGCGATCAAGCCTTCCCATTTCTGAACGTTTTTAATGCGTCAGGTAATGTTTCATTATGCTATTATATTATCATTATGACAGATTATGATGTGTAGTAGGTGTAGGATAGGATAGGATAGGAAAAAACTGTAAACTGTAATGCTCCATTCCTCATCTTAATTTAACAATAAGAAATATATAAGCCAAGTCAGGAATCTCAGTAGAAGCAAGCAGGTTTTGGGCGAAAAAATGTAACAGTTTTGAAACGGAAAGTGCTCAAATAATGATTGTATTTATTATATTATTTGAGAGTTAAGTGAGTGCTCGAATTGGTGGCATCTCTACTCATAATACTGCGCTGCCCGTACATATCTGTACTCGTAAACTCATAATTTACCAACTTTTGCAAGTAGATTTCTCTCTTCTCTGTAATTACATACTTACCTAGGTACTTGCTCTGTTGCTGTTGCTGTACGCACACTTGAAACTCCGAAGCCGTAACACACGTTCCTTACTACATCTGTTTAAATACTACATACATATTACGACTTCAAAATTGTTTAAAAAAAATTAACTTAGAAGTGCATGCCAACTGAGTAATTGAAATAATGGAATATGGATCTCATTTTTTGACTTTTAACTGCTAATCATGATTTGTACTTGAAATTTTAATTAAAGTTTTCCAATTGTTATTACACCTTGAAAAAGTCAGTCAGTCAGTAGTCAACACATGAGTTTATGAGATCGTTACAAATTAATATAGGTATATGCTCAGCTGAACCTTCAAAACTGGTAGTTTTTTCCCCAATTTTTGTTAAATAGTTTGTTTTTTTTTTCACTCCACTTTCCTTCAGCTTCTGTAGGTGGTGCAAAAAACAAGTGTTATGTATTTAATGCAGTACTGTGATATATACAGAGGTACATTAGTAAGGTCAGTGAAATCGGTGTTTTTTTTATTATTTCGATTTTAGTCCCAAATCACTTACGATTAATAATGATAATGTATTTTATCAGTTAACTATTTACAGCCTTTTAAATGTAAATGTTTACATTTACGGCTGCCGTTATGCCGCTGGTGTAAATGCAGGAGTTAACAAAATATTATCTAAAATATATCTGTTTTTATGGTTAGTTTATTTTGCTGTACAAGATATGTAATTACCTCCTAGTGTGTGGGCAATACAGGATAGCAGCAGTAGTAATTACAACGAGTAGATACTTATAAGAAGTATAACAATGGGTCGTAATAATGGAGGTCTACTGCAGTATTTTTATTTGTATCAATAAAAAAAATTGACAGGAAAAGAAAGTTGCTACGTCCAGATTCTACTATCTCTACTGTATTATATGTAAAAAGTAAAAAGGATCCAGATTTCTACCTATATTTTGTAAAATTAAACGTAGAATAATCTCAATCACTGAACGTCTAAACGTTGCTCTTCTAATATGTAATTATTATTCTGTAAAATGAAACATACATTTTTTTTTGTCAAAGATCCAAGGATTAATTGCTTATCGTTTATGATTATGTGGTTTTTGCACTTTCATTTTAGATTTGGCCAGCTGTGAGTAACCTACAGAGCTGGGCACAGGAGTTTTACCGTAACTATGATGAACGGTTAGCCGCAATTAGGGGGAAATGATGATTGTTTATAGCTAGTGTAGGCAAGATGCTACTTAATTTATGAGGTGAATCGTATGATACCGTTCGAGAGCTATAATACGTAAGATGCATGGAATGGCCGCTTATTTTTCACAACTTGAACGTTTTTTCTTTAGGCATGTATGTATGGCTAGACAAAATATGAATTTTAATAGGTTGCATACAACTACAGCTAATAAACAGGTTTAACTTTCCATAACGAAGAACTATTTTTAACCCTTTTTTTCAAATTTTCTAAAGATATTAGATTCGCTGTATATTCTTTTTTGTACGTAGTAAATGGGTAACATAATTACCTAGAATTAATTGTTATTAGAAAGGAGGAACTCATCATTATTATTATACACTGGAATTTTGCAAATTGTAAAATTTTGGACACCGGATCTCGTATAACTGAAACCAATCCCGATGATTCGGAGAAAACCTGTCCATTCCAATTCGAGCTAATAATAAATATTAAGAACATTGGCAAAGGTATTTCAATTAAATTGCGGTTAAAAATCTGGGTGAAAGTTTCCTTTTCACTTGCTCTGAATAGATGAGAAATTGCTTATGATCTGGAGTTGAAATTGTAACATTTGGTAGGCATATTTTTACATTTAAATTACAAATATTAATGTTTTCTCAAATTAACGACAGCCTGTAACGAAATTACCTATTTAATATGAAACAGAAGTTTTCCCAGTAGCGAAAAACGGAAGATTAGAACTGTAGGTCAAATATGGATCACAGTCACTACCGAAGCGACGGAGGGTGATGATTATAATAATTTAAAATTATGATTAGGTTGCCCCCTTATTGCATATCAAAATTATAAACACGCTACACTGGTCTCCTTGGCATGCATTTAATTCTGACTAACAATGACTCTGCACAGTCGTAGTATTTATAATTATAAATTTTCATACTTTATTCAGTACTGACAATGGAAATTAATTAAAACGTTTACAATATGTATTTTTTTTATTTGAATAGTTTACTATCCACACTACCAAAACAATACTGACGAAAATATACAATTTTATATTTTCAATATTAAGATTTTATGATACATGGACAGCAAAAATCAGACTGAATTATTACAAATTAACATATTAACCTTTAAACATGACATACATGGTGGAACCATGCTTACTTACGTAACTTACATAATATATTTTGTTTTCATTAAGGGAACAAGTCATACAAATCACCAGTCACCATCACAAACAAGACGCAAAAACAGTCTACCCACTAAGAAAATAATATCAAGTTTATTCCAGGGAAACGTTAAAGATTTAAAATACAAAGAGTCACGAAGATCTATTAGAAAAATTCATGTAATTGTGCATACTTTTTATTTGAACATCTTGCTATCCTAATTACTTCAACGACTCATTCCTGACTTCTCACAAGTATCAGTAGCACGTGTAAAGTCTTTTTAACCGGTCTTTTAACGTTATAGTTAATACCTTTGTATAACAGAAATACCCCTTAGGGGCAAATATAGAATATTGGGGCTGTAAGCTAACGCCTTTAAATAATTCTCAAGTCCTCTAAAAGCTAAAATAGCAAACATTCTAACACGGAAATCCGTTTAATCTGATTTCAAATATTTCGCAGAAATTATATTTGCAGTAAACATTTTTATGGAAATATTTAAAACTCGGTGAGAATTTGCGATGATAGTCCAGGATTTAGGAGTTAATTCGGTTTCCATCCACTAAACGTTGTACATTGTACAGAACAACTTAATTAGGGTCAAACCCCGGCCATACTCATCACATCTCCTAAAATCTCAAAATATTGCAGTGCGCAGTGGTGTGGTTAACACCGAATTTAACCACCATTTGAAATAAACGCTTTAATACAAATAATGACGTAGCAATGCTTTGAGATTTATCACACACAATGAGACTGGCGTTTGGAATACGTTTGACTCTATTATAGTTAACCTTTTCGGAACTGGGAAACCATGGAAGTAATGCTTTACAAAAGTGTGTAGTCTACAGAATAACACTTTCAAATACGTCAAAACTAGAAATTACAATTTCAAAAAAGGTCAAAACTACTAACTAAAACTTTCAAAAAGGTAGAAACTAGAAATTACCATTTTTAAAAAGACGTATAAAACTAGTAACTAACTTTTTAAAAAAGGTCAATACTAGAAATTCCCACATTCAAAAGGTCAAAACTAGTAACTTGCACTTTTAAAAAGATGTAAAACTAGACGTATTATCGTTTCGATAAGGTTGTTTGAGTTAAATTGTCAAATTAACTATATGGACGTACTTCATTTTTATTGCTGAAGGAGTATAACGTAAACAATCTGGGATATATTAATAAATCATAGCAATATTCAACATTAGGTACATACTCAAGTTTGTAAAATGTAAACAAAAAAAATAATGAGGGTTAAGAATGGACCGACAGCAAGTAAACTTGAAGCGATACCACCATTTAACGAAGGTATGTAATAATCATCCCAACAACATTATAAAGACTGGAGGAAACTGTTTGACTTGAAGGAATAGACAGTATTGAATTCATAATGATAACATAATGTACTAACACTGATACATTTTTAATATTTCGTATCTTACTAATTAGTAAAACTATAACAAATAAGTAAGTCTTGTCTTAAATCATTATAAGTATAAAGTACGGCATAACATTTATAATAAAAGTATCTAATTAAATAACAGGAATAGAAACGACAGCTACACTGGAAAGACTGGACTGTTTAGACATACTATCTTGGGCATATTATTATATGTACAGATGTCTTCTTTTTAAAAGTCTGTAAATTTTCGGAAAGTGACGAGTTTCTCAGGCTCAACAAAGTCGGAGGAATGCACTCGGCTGACCCGATGGGCCAACTTGGGACGGTACCGATGAAGGGACAGAGGGCAGGGCAAGAGCTCCGGCATCACTGAATGATGAGTAATTAGTGAGGTCAGACTTCCAAATTCCTTTGTGAAACCCTGGAATCAGACAAGAGAACAAAACAAAAAAATTCAGAGCGCTTCATGTATAACACGGTCATTTATCATCACCTTCGACTCCACCTCCTCGTTCACTCTTTCATTTTTATTTCCCAGGCTCATTACCTAAACCTTCCCTTCATATAATAAACAACAACAACTGTAGTGCTCTCTACTAGTAATTCACTCTATAGACCTGTACCCAAAAATCCAGGTATATTTGACACACATGTATACTAACGACTAAGTTCCCTCCCATACGTTAAAATTCAGCTTAAAATCCTACTCGGGACTCAACTCAAGCCTAATCACACGCTTTTCCTTCTCATCTTGATTGCAGTATCAGTACTGTGACACTACGCATCCTCATACAAATAAATGTTTCGGCTACTTACGATTAGAAATTAGAAATTAGCAGCCTTACTTCTTTGCTAGCTGTATAAGGCTTAAAATTGCACTTAAAATAGGTAAACTCTGCAGTATACATTCCTTACTTCTTAAAGGGTGTAAAATTTTTGAATTCTGTGATCAGCTTTTGACTTTGTGTAATACTGGGTAATTACTGTTTTGTATGGGATAGTAGAAGTGCTAGGAGTTTCATAATGAAACAATCTGCCAGTATCTACCACGTAAATACCATGTAAGCACAGGTAAAAAAAAACAAATCTGTGTACGACCTTCAAAGTAATTTTTTCCCCTCCTCCAGCCAAAATTACTCGAGAACTATACCCGTCTCACTTGACAGACTTTCCTTTATAGGTATACACAGGTATACTGGTACATAGATTACGTAAGGACCGACCTACCTGTTTTAATTTATGTGTACTCATATATTTTCCTTACTCACATCTATATTTTGGAATCTTTTGGACTCCTAAGTCCTATGTGATATTGAATTCTTTCTCAAACTCATGATGTACATAGCTATGGAACGCAGTTTTTTTCAAAACCACGGCGTACAGCTCTGCACTGTCTCCACACACTTCAACTTTTTTGAATAAACGGATGTGGAAAACATTTGGGCAAGTATTTAATAAGCCTATCTGAGCATACCAAAGCGGCATTAGGGCATTTATAATTTTATACAGACTTGATCGGTATGCGTCTATCAGTAAATTGCCTGCAGAATGCACAAGAAAAATCCCTTGGAATTCCATTCGATTTACGGTATTACAGTATAGAACAAGAACCTACCTAATATGTAATTATTATTATAAATCATACCCGCCCAAAAAAATAAAATTTGATAGTAATAATATTAGAAATATATCTTTTACCTTAATTTTATACCCTCGACCAGTCCTTAATATCAAGTAGTGTGCGATGCCCAAGGGTTGGAATTCCCTCGGAACTCTGAGTGACAAGGCAAAACATCCCGTTTTGGTGGTTGACTCCCGAACTATGAAAGACCCAATGGGCTCATTCCGTAGAACTTCCAGGGCTATTTCCCTGTGGTTAACAAACACAAATGCCAAGATTAAAATTACATCTTAACTATATATTACAATAATATTACAAATTATGTAAGAACTTTAGAAACAAATGGGGGGGAAAATAGCACAGCACAGAGTTCCATAGAGAAAAGCACATTCACAATCAACATTTCTAATTCATTGTAGCAACAAACGGTAAAAGCACTGCGTGAAATTGTAACAATAACGACAAGACAAATAAGGACGAAGGCCACGTACGTTGAGTAACAGAAACAGAGCTACAACAATTTGTTACCACACGTTCGAAAGATTAATACCACGTAATGCCAAGCCAGACTAAAACAATGGATACAATAAATCGAAACCAATTTGTAATCTGTAAGTATCACAATCACAAAGCGTATTCTACCACAATATATCATTTAAAGCCCATCTTAGGAAGAAATGGATGTGATTGTCAAGCTATTCAAAAAACAGCAATTTGTCACTAGACTCCACAGATACCTTGTACACACACCTAGGTAATTATGGGATGGCTCTTAATTATTATAAATAAATACATATGTAATGAACACACTGTTACTAAATTACAGAGGACGGAAAAATAATGGAAATTAATAGGCATCAGCTATAGGACCAGACTAATTGAGTATCTCTATAGACGTCTCTGAAGCATCTTCGTGGACAAAGAAAAATGCTTAATCGGCTTTCTCTTCCCATTATTGTGAGTGACAGAGTGCATAATACTTTGGAGGCACGAGGAGATACATAGGAACTGAGGATGACGGGAGATGCGTGGAGGGACGAAGACCAGGCTTGGGATGGGCCACAAGGAAATGAATGAATGAATACAAATAATAAAATGACTATTATTATTGCATTCATGTTGGATATTCTGCACGTGTGGGATGATTTAATAATGTAAAGCATCCGACGGGCCGGCCATCGCATCGTTGATTTATTTGATAGGAAACTTTCCACTCGCTTGACTTGACATATTCATCAATTCCTTGGAATGACAGGGCAGACAGACACAGACCCTGCCCAGTCGAACCATTCTAAATTTTCAATACGAATTTAAATCAGTCTCTCTCTTATCAGTATCAGTACTCCAGAGTGTTTTACATTGTAGTCACTTTTACTCAAACTACTTTGGCTCTATTTAAGCAACAAAGCCTCGTCAACTTTTGCCACGTCCAACTGTGATGACTCTGTGATGTGTGATACGAACAATTCAAATCGGTGGTATAAAGCATCATCATAATATGATGCATACGTACTTATGTACTTACGTAATCATTTCATTTGATTTTGATAGCAGTCGTGAGCTAAAAAATCGATTGCTGTGAGAAAAATGTGGATGAAAATATTATTGTTGAAAATTATTATTAGCTATAATGCAGTTGAATCGTGAACACATCTTAAGCTTTTAAGAGATGGACGTTTTCATTCCATACTAATGCCCTCTTGAAAAAATTCCAAGTATAATAATTATTGTACTAGCTGCTTCCATAACTCTCCCATTCATTGCACTGCATTATTGTAGGCAGCTCTTGGAATTTCTCATCGCGGCTCTCACGCTCACGACATCATCGTTATCGCTTCTGTGGTGTGGAGCTGTGTTGCTCGGTTAATAGTTTGTTACAAGTAATAAAAGCAGAACAAGAAGCAGAAGCAAGGAAGGGATGGGGAATTCTTAATAGTTTTTTCAGTATTGTTGCTGAAAGGCAATACTAAATTGGGAACTCTAGACTCTCTCGCACTTCATACAGGTAATCCAGTTCAGAGTGGGGAGAGAGTGTGTGTGATATTTTTTGTAAGAGAAATATTTTTACCTCGGAATCCCAGCCTGGAACCAAGGTGCATGCCTCAGCTCGGCCTCTTCCTCAAAAATCGTGACTGTCAGTTTGGAGTTGTTGGGTAAGGTGGACGACGAGGTGGTCATTCTCATTGGACTTGAACTCCCTCCATGTCCCTTCTGATTAGAATTCTTCGAGGCTCCGTCCAGGCATGTCACAGGGGAATTTAAGGAGTTTGCTGAAGAAGCAGCAGAAGAGGAAGATGAAGATGAGGAAGAAGAAGTCGAGGAGGATGACAGAAGTGGCAATGACTTGGTTTTCGTGGTCATCACAGTCACCACGGCGGCCGGGGTCCCTGCTGCCGTCCCCGAAGATGACGAGGACTGCTCTGAACACAGTAAATTCTTCACTGGAGAACCCAAGAGGGATGACGAAGAGTTGGACATGGATTCGGAATTAATGCCCGCACCATTATTTTTCCGGTTATTCTTGTTAATACTCGAGGGACTCCGTCTCTGATTGCAGTCATACTGAACGGTGGAACCCATTGACACCGAACTGGCACGACTCCTACAAAGAAAACGAAAATTTGTTACACACATTTTATTACATGGCTCACAAAATTATAATTATTTTTGTATTAATTATTAGAATGTGTTTTGATTTACCATTGCGGCGACTTAATAGGAAGAGTGACAGTAGTATTAGCGGAGGAAACAGTACTGCTGGAGCTATTGTTATGACTGTGACAGCTCGTTTGGCCCGGATAACTGCCAACAGTAATGCTCTTCGTATCCGGAGGTGCCCGATTATTATTATTATTACTATTACTATTCCCCCCATAGAAGCTCCCATGGATGGGCTTCATTTCCAACATGTTTTTGTCACCACTACTAAGATGATTACTGGGTACACCAAAATCAAAACTTTTAACCAACACTGCGGACGTCCGATGACCACTAGCACTGCGAGAGAAGGATTTCGGCGGAGGTATTAACTCAGTCAATGAATTATTATTGCTACCACTAACGATGCTAACACAACTAAGAGTATTATTATTATCACGGGAAAAATTATTCTTGTTGGACAGGATGCCGACGGAGTTAATTTTTGGTGGGAGCTGAAGCTGTTGTTGCTGCTGCTGCTGCTGTCTTCGGCCACTGCTGTGGTCCGTCGAAATATTGGTTATTAAATTCGCACTACTATCCGTAATATTATTATCACTACTGCTACAACTGTCGGAACTAGTGGAGCAGTTATTCGTTGTTTTCGTGTCAGAGGAGCGATTCATTCCAAGAATATTTCTTCGAAGGCTACTATTGGTTGTAAAATGAAAGTTTTTCTTCCCACTGCCCCCATGCTCCAGCTCACACTTGTTAATATTACTGGAATTAATGTTGACATCATGACTATGATGGGGATGGGTTGTTAAGGATGATCTACAAGTGTGTGAGTGAAGATTCTGAGTTGAGTTGAGGACACAATCCGGATCACAAATATTATTTAAACTATTATTATTATTGTTCACATGATGAAATGGCGAGGTATTTTCTCTTTCACAGCGACTGAGAGTGAAGCCTCCGCTGTCTATGCTCAAATTGGAGTTTGAGTGTCGATGAGGCTCATGAGGATGATGGTGATGCTGCTGTTGGTGGTGGGAAGAGGATGACAGATGATGGTGAAGTGTGGGTAGAGCTTTCTCCATCTTAGTTTGGAGTTTTGAGACATTGTTGACAATATTTTTGCTCATTTTCTGTAGACGATTATTGGCTGCACTCGCAGACCAAGTCAGGAAATGCTTTGAGGATGAGCGAAATCTGGTATTGGCTCCGGTGGTGGTTACTGATGGGGATGCCTCCGTGAATGTGGCCATCTTCTTTAGCTCATCCGTCTGCAAACGATCAAAGAATACAAAAAAAATTATAATCACAGATCACAGTGCATTTTTCTCATTTAATTTAATTCAAATATTCAAATGGATTTTATAACCTCCTGACCCCACCGCATAAATACCATTTTTCTAAGAATTAAAAATCATTACTGTCGACATTGCATTGCATTGAGCACTCTGACTGTGACTGTACCACCACACATTACATATAAGGGATTTCCTGTTAAAATACTACTGGACATGTGTAGTTTTGTTCCAAGTAAGTCCCAACTAGTTTGACTTGAACTGAACCGTGGCTACTCACTCCTTGACAGTCGACTAATTTACATATTAATTGCACTTGGTCACAACTCACAACAAATTATTTTTGATTCCAAAATATCCAGCTGTGAATGGAATAAATTAAATTCTGCCACAACAAGAGATTTTGTTTTTTTTTTCAGTCTCAGAGTCAAGATTTGCATCTCTCCGTCCGTAATGATTTATTAAACTCAAATTAAAACCCTGGGGTGTTGATACTGACCCCTTGCCTTCCAATTCCTTAGATTGCCGCAAACACCCTCCGCCACGGCTCAGAGTCTCTCTGAATACGAATGAAGTAATTATGCTTAATTAACCAGCGTAGGGGCTTGTGTATAATACCGACAAAATTTGCAATCTGTACAAAGAAAGCCAACTTTATAGTGTCTCCGTTTACAACTATCTTTCTCACACAGCCATGCATAATCACAGTCACAGCTATAGATGACGAGATGACGAGATGACCGACCCAACAAGAAACGAACATAGAAAGAACGCAGCACTTGATCTCTTCAAGTTACTATAGAGACAGAATAGGGCGTCTGCAAGTATTTTATGTCCCTTTTGATCTTGTACTGCACTCTACTAGTCTGCTCTGTCCATCAACAGGCTTTAAAAAAACAACAAAAATATACGACAGACACCAATTGGCAACAATCAGCTAATGCTCAAACAATGTAAACTGCTAACTAGTAAGAGAAAATATTATGCTTATGGATAATTTGTAGGCAGAGTTAATTTATCGCACCATCGCCGGGGGTCTCTCAGCTTTTGAAAGAGCCACAGTTGTTTACATGCATTTTGATTATTTCCATTTCAATATTTCCCAGTTGACTGCGTAGAGGTACGGAGGGTGACGGCTTCACGTCACAACATATAGGAAAACTATTTATTTGGCAAATATTTCACAAACCCAAGCTCCTACAATACAATCAAACTTTTTTTTTGGAGGGGTTTTTTATTTACGATCAAACCAGAAGAATAAAGAATAATACACCAAGAAACATTTATGCACATGGGTTTGGCCATTGCATTGGTCCATTGAATGAGCTACAAGAGCCACTAAGCAACTATCTATACAAGACCAAGAGAACACAGTCAGTGCAATAACCATTACTATTAACTACAAATGTATGGAAAGAATCACTCGTAGGTACTTACTAAAACTACATTTTGCTTTTTTGCATAGCTATATGTATACCTATTATATAAAGTCTTAAAAAGTATTTGCCGACGACCGAACCGTCCGTCCATCCGTCAGTGTTATGATCTGCAGATAATAACAATAACCTCTCCTGAGCAAGAAAATATAGATAAGTCAGAGATATCTTTACAGGATAAAATGAACTTTTGTCCTTTTTCATTTTTCCGTCACTATACATCTCATCCTACATGTATGTATAGTACGAACAAATCAAAAAAAAAACTTAAGAAACTACAAGTCACTCTTAATTCATAACTTATGTTTTTGTAGTTTTGTTGTTTGTGAGTGTATGTACCGAGTTGTGTCCGTGGGCGAAAGGAATCTAAAAGGTGGTGGTACATAACTTCTTCCATTTTACATACCTCCTTAACTCCTAACACTGCCTTAGATGGCATGGATTAGATTTGATTTGAGAATTACCCCACAACAACAGGGAAAAAAACAAGTATTGAAAAAGATGGTAAATCGTACAAAGGACGACAGTCTTAACTCACTCAAGTCAAAAAAGAAAATTATTATGACATGGAACCGTAATTTTTGTCCGACGCTCTCTTAAGTCAAGCCAAAACTCTTTATGCTAACTCTAAAAGCACTGTCATAAACTTTAATACACCGAGCACCGCTTTAATTTACTTTTACAGGGATTGTGTAAGAAGCTCAAGTTTCTATATTTTATGGTGGACAGCAGTTTAAGCTGATCAACCAGGGCACGACTTTCAATCGTCGATAAGTCTGTGAGGCGACCTTTAACCTTTTCGAAAGGGTACTGTATCTAGTTTTACATCATTTTGAAAGGGTTAATTTCTTGTTTTGACCTTTTTGAGTGTTATTTTCTTGTTTAGATCTTTTTGAAAGTTTTTGTTTTTTGTTTTTTGGCCTATTTGAAAGTGTTAATTTCTTATTTTGCATCTTTTTGAAAGTGCCAATTTCTTGTTTTGATCTTTTAAAAAGTGTTAGTTTCTTGTTTTTTGGCCTATTTGAGTGTATTAATTTCTTATTTACAACTTTTTGAAAGTGTCAATTTCTTGTTTTGACCTTTTTGACAGTGTTAATTCTTGCTTTGCATCTTTTTTAAAAATGTTAATATTTTATTATGACCATTTTGAAAGTGTTAGTTACTAGTTTTGAATGCTTTTAAAAATGTTATTTCTAGTTTTGACCGTTTTGAAAAAGTTAATTTCTAGAAGAAGCACTTTTGTGAAGCATTCTTTCCATGCTTTCCCAGTTGCGAATAGGTTAAATTGGGCAACTTTTCTACTCCAGAATGAGCCGAAAAATGCTGCTGACGATGACGAAGCAAATTGTGCATTGGAAACTTACTTTATATAACCAAAGACCAAACTGAATATAAATTAATCTTGCTTTTGTAACTAAATTATACGATTTATTTACCTAAAACGTCTCCTGGCCATTTTGAATTGTTTTAATGTGTTGGTCCTCCACGATTTGAACACCTGTGATTGTGACTTTAAAGTTCTCGAAGGAATATATTTTAGTAAATTACAAATTTCAACAGAAGCAGAATCGAGCAGATTCCTCACTTCTTCTCCAGCTCAGGAATCTCTGCCAACTGACAGCCACAACGGCAACCAAGGACGAGAATGGAATGCCACTACTAACACTACCAGTAGAACTCTCTTACGAACACTAAACTCAAGGGGTTAAATGAGTTAAATGGCAAGTCAAGAGAACTTACAGATAAAATGAAATGGAAATGTGAGAGCTGGTCTCTCTTATCACAGTTATAGACTCTAGACAGAGACGGAAAGAGACAGAACCAGAGTTGGAGTTGAGACTTGACTTGAGACAATAGAGATGATAATAGGTAATGTGAGGGAACAGAAGTAAGGTGATACGGCGATGTGATTACATTTTCATAATTTATACGCAACTGGGAGCTCCATATAATAATAGGTGGTGTGTGTGTGTGTGGCTGTGTTGTATAGAGAAGAGGGTGGGGAGAGCTAAATCTACATATAATGACTATGTTCTACACACTACTTTCTTTCCACTCAAAACTAAAACTCTTTCAGCGGAAAGAAATCAGAATGAGAAGCCTGACAGGGTGAGACAGTGATGGGTTTATATCAATTCAACTATACTCTGTGTGTATGTATGTATCTTTACAGTGCAGTCTGCAGTGGCCAGTACCAAGATAACTGCATTCTGCACTCAGCTCAAATTCAATGCGACGTCTACAAACACTTTTTTTTAAGATATCGCTTCGTTAGATGCAAAATGACGCGTATCCAATTATTCTGCTTCAAAGAACAGTGTACATACATATAGGTAACAGCTCTTTACTATTTGTATGTATGCATATGGCGTCAAAACTAATTTTTGTGCTTTTTAAAAACATGATAAAACGTCTACTTATACTTTTAAAAAGGATTGAAAATCCGGATGTACGCTTTTTAAAACAAAAACCTCCATTGACACTTTTTGAAGCATGCAAAACCTCTATTTAATGTTTTAAAGCATTGGACATGACAATTTACACTTTTTGAAAGCATGCAAAACTTTGATTTAGACTTTTAAAAAACATTGAAAATCTGGATTTACGCTTTTTAAAAGTACATAAAACATCCACTTACACTTTTTCAAGCATAAAAAACCTCTATTTACGGCTTCAAAGCATGCAAAACCTCGATTTGCAGGTTTTCAAAGCATGAGAAACTTTGATTTACACTTTTCAAAAGCATGCAAAACTTTGATTTAGACTGTTTAAAAACAAGCAAAAATTCGATTTATACACATTTTCAAAGCATGTAAAACTTGGATTTTTGGACAGACCATGAAAAACTTCAAATTACATTTCTTGGACCATGCAAAACTTCGATTTTAACTTTTTTCAAACACGCAAACCCATGATTAATACGTTTTCAAAACAGTGGAACAGGACCCGTTAAAAAATGGGAAAATCTTTGGCCTTTTTCCTAGATTTTAAGGATACGCGTCTGTTTGTATCTTAACCAGCGATACGCCTACCTACACTTATATCAGCTCATGAAGCGTTTACTCTTCCACTGATACCTGTACATGTTAGTTTATCGTAATTACTAATTGCAAGTAGTTCATTTCTTGATTTCACCCTGCATTCTTACTCAAACACACAAAACGACAGCAACAAACTGGCAGAATGGTATCGTGGGGCTGGACGTTATTCTTATATTATTATATTACTGTTACAGAGCTACTAGTACCGGCTCAGCTGATGAGATATGAGCCCTATGCACACACATGTGCATGGATACAGTAAGTACATAAGGTATGTAATTCTGGTACAAAATAAAAATCAAGAAAGTACGAATGTGATAATGATAATGTGAATCCTCTTATACAGATGTGTGTATTAAAAATGTATAGGAATGGACATATCATATATTATATCAGCACGTCGTTCATTGTACTCACTCGCGAGTTGAAGAGTGGGAAAAACAGTTGCAGGTAAATATATAAACAAATACCCACGTAAAAGAAAAACGGATACGTACAACTGTCAATCAGTTAAAGTCGAGAAATCGAGCTGAACCTGTTCCCAGCATCTTTTTTTTATTGGTCACTCTCATTCCATCAGTCAGACTAGACTGCATTTTCGTCCACGCCACAACAAGGAGCCTTGCAAATAGTACGCCATCGAATTTGGGTGGGAAATGAACATTCAAAGTCAGCAAAAACGTTTTAATAGTGTTTTAAAAACTGCAAAAACTTTGTAGGGATGCAGTTTTGGAAAAAAAAGCAAAAACATGAAATTTACGTTTCAGAAAGGTGCAAATACGAGATTCGCACTGCAAAGGAAAGCAAGCCATGAAATTCACACTTTCAAAAGGTGCAAATACGAGATTCACACTTCAAAGGAAATCAAAAACATGAAACTCACACTTTAAAAAGGTGCAAATACGAAATTTACACTTTCAAGAAAGCAAAAATATGAAATTTACATTTCAAAAAGGTGCGAATATGTATGTGATTCACACTTCAAAATAAAGCAAAAACATGTTTACATTTGAAAAAGGTGCTAACACAAAATTTGCACTTTAAAAGAAAGCAAAAAAAAAAGAAATTCACATTTCAAAAAAGTGCAAATATGAAATACACATTTGAAAGGAAAGAAGCACAACAAGAAATTCACATTAAAAACAAAAGTAAAACAAGAAATTCACACTAAAAACAAAAGCAAAACATAAAATTCACATCCTAAAAAAGTGCAAATATGAGGATTCACACTTCAAAGGAAAGCAAAACATGAATTCCACATTTAAAAAAGGCGCAAAATATGGCATTTTTACTTTTGAAAAGGCATTTTGTATGACGTCATATTTGAAAGTCCCCCAACGGAAGGAATACTGCAAGCAGTCATACAGACAGATTGCTACATAATTATTGTATGTAGGAAAGACACAACATGAAAAGATTCACTCGTTTTATTACGACTTATTTGTAGACAGGGGTGTTTGTGTTTGGCCTTTTTGTAGGCTCTGTGTACATTGAAATGCGAGGACGATTTGTACACACCAAAATCCAGTTTTCTTTCTCACCAGAGCCTGTCATAACTTGAATTCGAAATCAAAATCTGAATGCACATACACATGTCGTACGTTGCATGTAATTACGCTGTCCTAATATTTACACACTGCACGATAAAACGAATTCAATTAAATTGTTAAAAAGCCGGCTAAAGTGAACCATGAGCGTACGTACTTGCTACACCCTACAAACACACACAACAATTAGAACAAGCCCTCCAACAATTAGAAAATTAGGATACAGCCCATTGGGTTCGTTATAGCTCGTTGAGTGAGTTCATGGTTTCTTTTTCTGCTGCAAATAACGCGTTGAAATTGAAAACTCACTGGGATAAAAATACTACTATAATACAATAATAAATCTAAATTGTGTGAACTGCAATTCAATTTATACCTACAGATCATGCAACCTACCCTTCTAAAAGGGTGAAAGCGAAAGTGAAAGTACGCCTACTCGTTTTATATTATTTTAGAATTTCAGACTGATGTACATTGACTTTGTGGCGGCTAGTAATAATTTATTCTACCAATAAAGTTGTGAGCCATAATTAAAATGTGATAATATTCGATAAAAGATTTATAACACAATAATTATGTACTATTGCCATGTGATTAAAACCTATTCACAACTGGGAAACCATCGAAAGAATGGTTTACAAAAGTGCTTTTTTCAGAAATTGACTTTTTCAAAACGGCAAAACTAATAATCCAAATTTTTAAAGCATTCAAAACCAGGAACTAAGACTTTTAAAAAGGTCAAAACAAGAAACTAACACTTTCAAAAAGGTCAAAATAAGAAATTAACCTTTTCAAAAAGATGTACAACAAGAAATTAACACTTCAAAAAGGTCAAAACAAGAAATTAACCTTTTCAAAAAGAAGCAAAACAAGAAATTAACCTTTTCAAAAAGATGTAAAAAACAAAAATTAACACTTTTAGAAACGTCAAAACAAGAAACTGACATTTTCAAAAAGGTGCAAAACACAAAAATTAACACTTTCAAGAAGATGTAAAGCTAAATATAGTACCGTCTCGAAAAGGTTATCTTCTTTTGTTACTATTTTATGTGCAAAAAAAAGGTTTTTCCAAATAAGCTAGCATTTATCACATCACAATTACCTCCCTACAATAGATACAATCACTTTTTAGGGATTGTTTACCTCACTGCACTGTCAACTATGAACCAACTTGAAAGGGAAGACAAAGAGGGACATTTACAAACAACGCAGAGCTCCACAGAAAAGTAATTACGATGATCCTATAAAAGGGAAGGAAACTGCCAACGCAGACGGGAAATTGTGTACTGCATCAATCAGCCTTCCCACAATGGTCAATGGTGACCAATCTAGCTATTCAAATAAAAAAAAACTAGCTTGTGCTTCTTCCTTTGGCATCAGATTTATTCAAAATTTAAAAAAAAAACCGGTGCTATGGCAACGGCATTCTGACTAGTGAGTGAGGGAGGCTGCAACACCAATCACCCTCTATATCAGTGGTGGCTACCAACTTCTCTTCTTGCAACAATGAAGAGCCTCCGAAGATCGTAGAGCCGTCGAGATGTAAATGTGCAGGTAAAAAATGATAGTTGTGAGAGGAGTGATCATGTTCTAGTCTTTAGTTTGTTGTACATTGCTCATTGAAACACTTTTTAAGGTTGTAAACAAACAAGCAAGTTAGGAATTACAGTTGCTGCTGAGAGCCTCACAGATAATAATCATCTTATTATGTCATTCCATCCAAATGATTATCATCGTAATAACAGGGAGCTACATAGTCCATGTATCAGAAGCAGACAAAGGGCTTTACTACTTTTTGTATTTTTTTTTGTTTCCTACTATATTTCAATTTCAATCAATGGCATCCAGCTGGCTGGCTGGCTGTCTTAGATTTGGATTTGGTTTGCATGGCGATGGCAACATCAGTACTTATACTCTGTCTGTGCGTATGATTGACTGACATCTTAAAATATACATATATATAAAATATTTAAAAAAAAAACAAGAGATGCAACTGATGATAAACTGCGATAATTACACAAAGGAATTTCAAATGATGTATCTTTAACTGAATTTAAATATACCGAGACCGACCGACACCGACCGTAATAGTTGATATACCTATACATAGTGCTAGTGTTATCGAAGTCGAACCAATTCCAAATTCCAAGTTAAAGTCTGGTACTGCAGTAATAAACAAGAGGTACATACATAGAGGTACTTTTAACGTCTGTACTTTTAAGAGAGAGATTATTATTATCACTCCGACTGCAGATGCGATGGGAAGATTCAAGATTGCATGATGATAATGAGGGGCGACAGACAGAATGGGCGACTTCATCACAATCTCTCATCGTATACATAGAATTAGTTTCAACTGATAATCAAATCTTTTGGCTCTTGGTTAAGTGTTGTTCGTAGTTCGTACGTACATCTTACTTCGATCTGGCTCCCCTTTATTAATCTTTTCGAAACGGTAATAAACTTTGTTTTGAAAGTTTTCGAAAAGGGTAATTTCCAGTTTTAAATGTTTTTTAAAATGGTAATTTATAGTTTTGACTACTTTGAAAAAGTGTTATTTACTAGTTTTGACCGTTTTTGAAAGTGTTATTTACTAGTTTTGACTGTTTTGAGAAAGTGTTATTTACTGGTTTCTACGGTTTTGAAAAAGTTTTATTTTACTATTTTTGGTCGTTTTGAAAAAGTGTTATTTACTAGTTTTGGCCGTTTTGAAAAAGTGTTATTTAGTAGTTTTGAAAAAGTTAATTTATAGAATTAAGCACTTTTGTAACGCATTGTTTCCATGGTTCCCCAGTTCCGAATAGGTTAACGAAGGGAGGGACGATAACGTTGCGTTATTGATGAACGTCCGTCCTGCACGAAATACGAAAGAAAACGCAATTCTCTGAGAAAATGCTCAAAATGTTGAGGGAAGAGTACAATAATGGAGTCATTGAATGAAAGATGAAGATGCCGGTTGGACTGTCTCATGCATGAAGATGAAGATGAACACGATTTTTCTCTCGCTCATTGAAGAGATGGCTCAGCTCAAGTCTTAAGGTATACATACTACTTTAATCAAATTTAAATACCCAATACATGAGGTACATCGTACATCGATAATCGATACTCTCCGCATTCCAGGCAGCGTCAAGCAACGTCCACTATCTAAATTGCAATAATTATTAGGAAATCATCTTTCATTTTCTCAACAGATTTTCCCAATCGACAGTCGATATCGATAGCGACTTCACTCGATGGATGTCCATGCATTTATTAATCACCCTCAGATCACTGAGGGAGACTGACACGTTGAAGAATCTTCTTTGTATGTAAATTCCCAGGCCTAATAGTCCTTTTGGCCTTAAATTTGCATAATAGACATTCCACAGCCAGCAACAGGTTACAGCACACTAGACTGCCTTATTGTTAGTTCACTTTTATACAGATAGTGCAAGACGTACTGTCTCTGTAACAATAATCATTGCAATAAAGACAGGGAAGGAAGGAGAGGTCTGTATAGCATTGCATTGCATTGCACACTGGTCGAATCGTCGATTATTTTGTCTAAAAGTAAATGTGTAGATAGTCCATTTGGATGTAGATTTGACGTTTGCAGTGTCTAAATCTTGTAAAGGCCAAAATCTGGAAGTGCGTCACGGGCGACACCTAGTCGCTACCCGTGAGAGCAACTGCGGTGGAAACT